>CM076683.1:75171824-75316824 GCA_038501925.1 Xenopus petersii | reverse complement strand
GAAAAAAGAACACTAAGGGGCAGTACTGTGCTTTGACACCGATTGCAAATGGGGTTTAGTGTGTGTTATCTATGGATGTGCTAGAACCGGGCAAGTTGATTGCATCTTACTCTAAACTGCAGTAGCCCCAGGTTATATGATGAAATCAGAAATAACAGGTGTGCCTATTGCAGAATTGGCCGCAATTCTAGATAGAATAATGATATGGCTATAGCCAGTTATTTTTAGAGCTTTGTCAATCAAAATTAAATAGTAAGAAAGTGCTCACTGGACCTAAAAGCTATGTACAAATGTTATGAGCACTGGAACATAAAAAACAGATGTTGACCAGAGGCAAAATATAAATAATAAGCATCACTTCAATAATTATTAATCATTACTGCAATAAAAATATATGAATGTGAACTTAAATAATTTATGCCAAAATGTTTTGTTGAACAAACAAGCCAAGACCTCTCATGAACTCAAATATCTTCCCAAAAAAATCTTCTCCAAATCCCCACAGTGTTCCATATGAACACTAATGGTGTCAGAATCACAAATAATGGACAGAGTAATTACCAACTCTGTACTGTTTTGCTGAAATGTTTTTTTAGATACCCTAAATAAAATAGGTGTGCTAAAACTAGTTCTGCAACTAGTTCATATTTGTTTTTTTCCCAGGCCATCTCATCAAAATGCTGGTGTTTTTCCTTGCTGGCCTTCTTGTGCACCTTGTGTTTTTTGCCTCAATATTTGACATATACTTCACTTCCCCACTGGTTCATGGGATGACCCCACAAAGTACAAGCCTGAGATCTCCTGCCAAACGCCTGGTGCTCTTTGTTGCTGACGGCTTGCGGGCTGACACTTTTTTTGAATTAGTAGAGAATGGCACATCTAGAGCCCCTTACCTCAGGTAAGTTAACTTTCTTACTGTTTTTAATTGAATAATTTTTGTTAAGTAAGTTCACAGTGTTCTGCAAGTTGTGTATCTACATTAAAAATATAAAATTCAAATCCCAATTCATCTGAATTAAATTAAAATTGCCAGCAGTTTTGCTAACTCAACAACCGCCACAATTTTAAAAGATTAATTTTTTTTTCTGCATAATAAGGACATGCCTGGGCTATTTTACCTCTTGCAATCTACTCACTACTAGAATAAACAGTAGATTGTATGTGTACCCACACATGCATAATTATGCATATATATAGACCCGTCCCTGGGATTATCCATCTTTTATTGTCACTTATCATAAAGGAGTGAGTACATAGTAATGATGTGCGGGTTTACTCGTTGGTCAGGCAGCGGGTTCAGGTTGAGCTCAGGTTTTATAGACTCATGCCTGCCCATCCCACCCATCATTGGCGGGTCGTCACGGGTCTATTATAGGGGGGGAAGCCGGATGCAGATGGGCACGGGTCGGGTGCAGACTGAGCTTTTCTCGACCCGCACATCACTAGTTCATAGGACAGCAGGAGAGGCCCGAGGAGCATTTGTTTGGCTCTTCCTGGCTTTGAAGGAGCGTAGTAGAAGTAAAATGGTTATATACCTGAAGAAAATATTTGCTACATTGTTTCAAGAGAGAGGAAGAATTAAATACTGCTTTTGGCTACAATGACAGATAAATAACTTGAAATTTACATTTTTTAAAATAATGTTTATATGAATGTTGCTTAGAATTACTGGTTGGTGATGTAAAATAAATGCTAAAAACAATATTAATTTTCTTGTTTTTTATGTTTGCAGAAATATAATAGAAACCAGAGGCAGCTGGGGTGTTTCTCACACCCGAGTTCCTACAGAGTCCAGGCCAGGACATGTGGCACTTATAGCAGGATTTTATGAGGATGTTAGTGCAGTTGCAAAAGGTATATAGTCTGACCATCTCTGGTACCACCAAAGCAGTTAAACATTGTAACAAAAGGCTGCTGGTGTTGCTTGTTTATTGAAAATGTGTTAAAGTATGAATTACTGTTGGAAAAATATCCACATATGATCACCAGTATATGTGCTTTTCTTAGTTTATACAATGAGCAGTCTATACAAAGAATTGTAGCATGATAGAGTACATGCCTGTGATTTTAAAATAGGTTGTGCATGTTCACCTCATATAATTAGGTTTGAGGATGGCCATTAAGAAACAGTACTATCTTATTTATGTTATTTATATCATGTAAACCATTGTACCAATTTTTACTTCTTTTATATTTATAGGTTACTCAAATGCAGTCTTATATTTTAGGCCTGAAATCATTCATCTTTAAGACAAAGTGATTTTTTTTTGTAATTGTCAAAGAGATATTTGAGCCCATATTTAACTTATTAACTAAATAACTAAGTTATTTAACTTAATATAGTTTTTTGTTTGAATATTTACATGATTTTTTATAATTTAATCTAATATCCTTTCCTATTAGATTTGTGGGCATACTAATTAATGTTTAGAATTCTTTATTTAGTTGAGTGTAACTGGCAGATTTATCAAGGGTCAAATTTCAAAGTAAAAAAAACTTTGAAATTCGGCAATCCTGCAATCAAATAAAAATTGTTCCATCGAACGATTAAATTGCTCGAATCGAAGGATTTTTATTCAACCAAAAAAAAACGTAGAAAAGTACTCTGGAAGGTCCCCATAGGCTAACATTGAACTTCGGTATCTTTAATTTGGCGAAGTATGAAGTCGAAGTTTTTTTTACTTTGATTATCGAATGGTTGAATATTCAAACGATTTTTACTTTGAATCGAAGTCAAAGTAACTTTGAAGTCGTAGGGGCCCATTTACTTAGCTCGAGTGAAGGAATAGAATAAAAAAAACTTTGAATTTCAAATGTTTTTTTTTTTGGCTGCTTCGACCATCGAATGGGCTACTTCGACCTTCGACTACGACTTTGAATTGAACGATTCAAACTAAAAATCGTTCGACCATTCGATAGTTGAAGTACTGTCTCTTTAAAAAAAAAGTTATACCCCCTAGTTCGCCACCTAAAACCTACCGAAGTCAATGTTAGCCTCCCCATAGGCTTTGCAATCTTTTTTTGGTCGAAGAAAAATCGTTCGATCGATGGATTAAAATTCGATTCGAAGGATTTAATCGTTCGATCGTACGATTTTTCATTCGATCGAACGAATTGCGGTAAGTCCTTCGATATTCGAAGTCGAAGGATTTAACTTAGACAGTCGAATATCGAGGGTTAATTAACCCTTCTTGTTCGACCATAAGTAAATTTGCCCCGTAGCATCCTATGTGATGGTCGAAGTATCCAAAAAATTACTTCGAAATTCTAACTTTTTGGAATTAGAAAATCGAGCTTAGTAAATCTGCCCCTAAATGTCATTTTAATGTACCAGTAGCTCCATTACTCTGCAGCAGACTGTAATTAATAAATAAGACAATTCTTTACAGCTGTGTTATAAAGACGCATTGATCGATAATTGATAATTGCTTGCTTTTTGAGTAGAAATCTATTGTTTCACAGTGTCCAAGCATGTTTGAGGCTTCTGCTGGGGTGGGTAGTGTCTGCACCTGTTTGCACCTTGCAGCTGCCCCCAATGTCCTTTTTAAACCAGCAGACAAGGCCACAATCAGGGGGTACAGGTGGTACTGCAACCATGGGCAGTCCTGTTTGACGAACAGGAATCCATTAGCCTGGCACTGCCTAGAGGAAGATTGGGGAGAGGAAACTCCTGCCCCCAAATGGAGCTCCCCTTCTCCATTTAGGTTAGGGAGTCTTCCTTTCCTCCTAGGACATAGGTTCAAGAAATGACCCTTTTCCCCACAATAAATACATAAACCTTGGGAACGCCTGCGTGCCTTTTCCTCTGGAGTTAGATGAAAAATGCCTAACTGTATAGGTTCCTCCAGAGGCAGAGGCACAGAGAGGTTTGAAAACTTAACATTGGTCACCATATTAGACTTGACATTAGTAACCCCAGAATAAGTAGAAACACCCCTCTCACCCCTTCTCTCCCTTTGTCTCCTATCGACCTGGATGGCGAGAGACATAAGGTCATCCAGGTTGGAAGATAGGGGGTAGTTAACAAGGCTGTCCTTGACAGGATCAGCTAACCCCAAACGGATCTGACTCTGTAGAGCCATATCGTTCCACGCAGTTTCTACTGCCCACCGGCGGAACTCGGTGCAATACACCTCCGCATCCCTTCTCCCCTGGCTCAACTTACGAATCGCGGAATCGGCAGAAGATGCGCGATCCGGGACATCGTAAAGAATTGCCATGCTGTTAAAAAATGACTCATGGGAATAGCGTGCAGGGTCAGAGATAGGCAGCCTTAGGGCCCAAATTTGGGGGTCGCCCAAAAGCAGGGCCATAACAAACCTTACTTTCTCCTCACCAGATGAAAATGAGTGAGGGAAGAAACCAAGGTACAGTTTGCATTCCTCCTTAAACACAAAAAATTTGGTGCGATCCCCACTAAACTTTTCGGGGAACACAATTTTGGGTTCATGGGGCCTGATAGTATTACCCCACATAGCAGAAGAACCCACAGGAGGAACAGGCAGCTGCTGAGGAACTTGCGGATTCTCCAGCTGACGGGTTAGGTTGTGAAAACCCTGTAGGAGATTGTTCTGCTCCTGCTCTTGGTCCTCCTAGCGCTGTAGCAAGGTGGTAAAAAGCGCTTCGGTGGTAATTGGAAGAGCTGAAGCAGGAGGAGCAGCAGCATCATCGTGACTTTCGTCCTCCATGGCCCGTGATAATGTCACGACCAGCACCCAATACCAGAACAAGTGCCAAGCACCCTGGTCTCGGCTCGGCTTCACCAGTAGTGTGACCACCGTTGGGCTTCGGGAGGAGCCCTCAGCTTACTTGGGTGCCATCTGGACTTAACGAGAGGTGCAAGGCGAGATGTTCTGGCTGTCAAAGGGGCACGGCTGTTAGCAGAGTCTTTTGGGCCGAAGGTCACGGTACAAATGGAGCAGGCAAGAGAATCGTCAGACAGGCTGGGTCGAGGCAGGCAGATATCAAGAATCGTCAGGCAGGCAAGGGTCAAACCGGGTTGTCAATCAAGGGGTTAAGCAGGAAGAGTTGTCGTAGGCAGGCAAGAGTCTGGATACAGAATGCAGAATAGTCAGGAACAGGCTGGGTCAAACACGGGTAATCAGACAGACAAGATACAGATCAGATGCACAAGGCTCAGGAAACCACTAGAAACAAGTTCTATCATGGGCAAGGGGCTGTACACTGAATGGGCCTTAAATAGCTTTCAAAATTTGCGCCAAAACGCGCTGACGCAAACACGCCAGCGCCTTTAAGTGGCGCGCAGGTGCGCCGCGCGTGCCCTAGAACCAACATGGCGCTGGAGCCAAGTACCATGCGGCGGGCGTCCCCGCCAATGGCGCGGTGGGCGACCCCGCTGCACAGGTAGTTTTCTTACAATGACTCTTCAGCATACAGGATATGATGTCTCTGACATAAGATTGAGGAGGATTTAGCTTCATCTTATCAGTTTGAAGGGGGTAACTTTATGTAAATTCACACTTTAAGTGTATTTGTGGAGCAACGATCGTTCGCCTAAGTGAAAGTTCACCTGGCAATAGGACACGAAACTTCGTTATCAATGTACTCTTTCGCTAGCAAATTGTCCGCTATGCCTGTTACTAAATTGGCAAGGTCCCTGCTGATGGTATTTGTCTCTTAAACGGTGATACGTTATTGTTCTACAACTATGTACAGTTCTGCTTCTGTAGAAGAAGGAGTGATTAAAAGGCTAGGTACAGTTCCTTTTAACTGCTGACTGCTTTAAACTGAACACTGTGGTTACAGTATGTGTGTTTTCACTATGCCCCATGCAATAATTCTCAAACATAGACAGACATATTTTTTGTAGACTCATCACAGGGCTGCATAGGTTACATCATTAACTAGACTTATGGCTCTGGTAATGTCGAGCAGTATAATTTTTAGCAATGTAATATAATACTGAATGAGCTTATAGCTTAACTCTCTGTATAAAACTTGTACAGTATCTCTTAGCCAGAACCTGATCCAAATTACAGGGATGCCATCCCCATTGAGTCAATTTTAAACATATAATTCAATTTTAAAATGTTATTTCCTTTTCCTCTGAAATTATAAATTATTACCTTCTTCTTAAATAAGCTTTATAAATCCATATTGGTGATGGAATATTTAATTTGGTTTATTTAATATTTAAAGAAAAACTAAATCTCTGGGGGTGCCAAATGTTAGGCACGCACTAGTGATTGTAATAGCTTACCTGATGCCCTGAGTCGGTTATCCTGTTCACTAAAAACTGTGCTTGCCTGGGATAATTCTGGAGAAGTTCTTCAACCCAATCTATCTTCCTCTTCTCTCTTCTTTCTCCTGCATGGACTTGCGCATGCACACTAGAGTGAAAAAGCAAGTTTTCCGTTTTTAACTTCAGCTTTTGCTCTACTGCACATGCATTAGCCCAAACCGGAAAGAAAAGTAGACAGAATAACCTGAAGAAGATGGCGACAAGGATTTTCTGCAAAAATACCCTGGGCTGGTGCACTTAGTGAACAATATCAGTGGTCCCAGGTATCAAGTGAGAGATTTTAATTGCTGCGGGGTGCCTAGCATTTTGCCACTCACTAGTGATTTAAGGTTTAGTTCTTGAAATTTCTTGTTTTGTTTTGTAGACATTCCAAAGTCCGAATGCTAGTTCCTCTTTACCTTTACTGATAGAAGGAACTGAATGGAAACTTAAAGTCCAGTTCACCTTAAAATTACGTTTTAATAAGAGGTAGACAGCAATATTCTGCAAAAGTTCATTCAGTGCAAAAACAACAGGAACAAAAAAACTTACAGCACCCTTTCAGGGGTTTTCACAGATTTTGTGTTTTTTATGTACATGTATCGGACCTTTTATACAGACCTAGGGTTTTCCAAATAATGGATCTTTCTGTAATTTAGATCCTTATACCTTAAAGATATACTGACACCAGAAAATAATTGTTTTTATATCTATAATAACATTGCCTTTGAATGCTATTTATAATTTTCCTATGTACAAAAGAGGACTTATCCCCCTATCCCGTTGCACTGTAGAAAATTAGACACAATGTATTACAGTAAAAAGCAAAATTTATTAATAACCATGCTAGTGAAACAAATTAAAACATATTTAAAAACCAACAGCGCTGCTGGAAACAAAAACGGGGAATACCCTGATGTTAATTAGTGATCACTATTTTTTTTGCTGGTTGAAAAACCTTGCGTAGATAAAAAAATCTCTTGACAAAGCCACTTTCGTGGCGAAACAGCTGTCGAGTAGTTCGGCGCTGCTGGGCTCAAAGCGGTGTTTTTCCCTTGCGGATTGGATGCAGTTTTTATCCCGGGGATGATCTGATGGATATTTGTGAGCGTTCCACACCACGGACGATATCCACACAAGGGCAAGTATAGGAAATCTTTTGCTGGCATACTGAACTGGGGTTCTGCATATATAGCCCTTAGGCTACTACATTGGATACAGCGTTTGCTACAGCTAACTCCTTACTTACCCTGCATTTAACCTCGGCTCAATGGGCTTCCGCTGTGGGACTTGCAAGGGGAGCCAGCCCCTACCCTGCTTGGGATATAGTTCTTATACAGAGAAGAAGGGACATTTTGGCACACATGCCCTTAATGTGGCTTCTGCCGGGAGTTCACATTTAATACGTTTTACCAAACTATCTATACTGCTCCAACCACATTTTTTTATCTACGCAAGGTTTTTCAACCAGCAAAAAAAATAGTGATCACTAATTAACATCAGGGTATTCCCCGTTTTTGTTTCCAGCAGCGCTGTTGGTTTTTAAATATGTTTTAATTTGTTTCACTAGCATGGTTATTAATAAATTTTGCTTTTTACTGTAATACATTGTGTCTAATTTTCTACAGTGCAACGGGATAGGGGGATAAGTCCTCTTTTGTACATAGGATAATTGATTTAAATGTGGTGGACACCCCTCCCCCCTTGCACTGACATATAATTGAATGCTGGCGCAACTGTGGATGTCTGCTTCTTTTTAACCCGGCGTCCTATTTATAATTTTGCCACAAAAGTATTTGCCTAATGCTTTTACATTATTTATCTGATCCCCATTGTTCCTCTAGACGAGGGCTGCTATATTTGTGCAGCTATAGGTAACTTTTTAAGTAAATTTAATATTTTGAAAATACATTTTTTAGTGTCAGTATCACTTTAAGTCCGAGAGAAAAACACGTAAACATTAAATGAATAAGCTGGGCTTGCTTCCAAAAAGGCTTAATTATATCTTAGTTTGGATGAAGTAAAAGGTACTATTTTATTATTAAAGAAAAAAATAATTTGGATTATTTGGATAAAATGGAGTCTAAGGGAAATTGCCTTTCTGTAATTTGGATAATGGGTTTCTGGATAACGGATGCCATACCTGTATCTGCTACTTCATTATTGCTATGTAGTTTTATGTGCTTTACGTTTTCTCCCTTTAGGGTGGAAGGAAAACCCTGTGGAGTTTGATTCTGTGTTCAATGAAAGTAAATTCACTTGGAGTTGGGGAAGTCCTGACATTTTACCCATGTTTGCAAAAGGTACGTTCTTTTTTCCTGAGCTTATACACATGCACAAATGCAAATAAATATATCATGTACACCTATTGATAGGGTCTCTCAACATCAACAACCACATGTTAGTATCTTATATGGGGTTTTCATGAAAATGTCACTACCATCATCATTTTAAATGATTTCAGAATGAATTACAAGCAGTCCATGGGTTACGTACAAGATAGGTTCTGTAGGTTTTTTCTTGAGTTGAATTTGTATGTAAGGGGAAAGATTACTAAATCAAAATATTCAAAAGTAGATGCAAGATTGCTGTGTGGATGGAATGACTGATTTCATACTTAGCCCATTTTGTCGCCGTTTTTTATACCACACAATAAGTCTGCTCCTCAGACTTCTAAGTATTTCAACCAAAGTAACTAATTGAAGTAAATCAGTATGTGCTCTGCTATTGCTCTGCAATATATTAATTATATTTTGAAATTCTGCCACACTGTCACAACTATTAGAATCATGTCCCATTACAAACTGCAAAAAGTAAAGAATTCAGCCAGCCTAATGTTACGGTAGCTCTAGGCTATATAAAGATATGAGGAGATTGGCTGAAATGTAGGCCATGCTAAGGTACTTAATATAGGTCAAGGAAACCAGAGATTACATTTATTGTCATATTCTACAGTTCAGTACAGAACATTTTAAGCTTTAGGTCTCTTCTTTTATGCTGGTATTGAAACGTTTTTGTTATGATCTGCCTATATTTCAAATATTAATGAAGCCAAGCATTCACAATCCAGAGATCAAAGACTAGCAAATTGTTGATCAGTCCAAAACCATGATGTGCAGTTCCGTGTAATACAAATCTTGTATTGAAGAGCATATCTCTAAATCTATGTTTTGTTCCATTTTCATGGAATACCCCACATTGAGTTTTGATGCACAGACAGGGAAGGTGCTGTTAAGATCCTAACCACAAAGTGTTGGGAGTTATGGTGGTTCCATGTGCATGGTGATCTACTTAATAAACACCTGGCAATTCTGTTCTGCACAGTAGCAGGTATTGGAGCACCATGACACACCAATGTATACTACCACCTGGGGGAAAATAGAGGCCTGTAAATTAACTTCCATAAGCTATTATACATAGGGAATAGTCCAAAAACAGGCATTCAAGTACACTTACTGGATAGTTGTAGTTGTATAACCATATAAACTGTGTCCCCACATGCTATTCCTTTGTATTGCTTCGGAATTTGTAAACTTAAATATATTACCTCTGAAGAATACTAATGTTGGTTTTACAATTACTTTTCTGACTTGTACTCATCCTTTTGACTCAGGTCTAAAGAGAACATTTCAGTTGTGCATCTATATTTGGCAAGGTTTATTTTGTTTCTAATTTGTAGCATTGCTTTAAGTGCTATGTTTATATTCTTTTGCAGGTGCCAGTGGAGACCATGTCTTTACTCATTGTTACTCTGCTGAAAGTGAGGATTTTGCAACTGCAGATGCAACAAAATTAGATACTTGGGTTTTTGAGCACTTGAAGGTAATGAAAGGGGTCATGTTCTTTAACACCCCCCCCCCATTTGAATTTGTGTTAAGATTAGAAACAATAAGAGTAATAGCATTATGTTAAATGTCACTGCCCTCCTCACTGTCTATAACTGTTGTAGCCTGTGCATGGACTTTAGGACATGAGCATTAGGTCCCCTGTTCTAGCTCATAAACAAGATTTTGGGATGATGCAAAGAGTTGACAACATTTGTGCCTGCCTCCTTGCTGTGATTGTGAATTTCAGGACTAAAGGAAACAAGATTGAACTAATTTACTGTATACAGTGCAAGTGCATTTTATTTTGCTTACATGAAAGGAAGAGATTTGTAATTATTTCTTAGGGTGACAGGTCCCCTTTAATGCCCAGTAATGTACAGTAGCTTATTTAGTAACTTATTTTACAGAAAAGGAATACTGTCTTTTTAAGAAATCAGCCATATGTCAGCCATCAGAATCTGACTTCCCCGGGGATGAACTTTTTGAAACTGTTTTATTTTCGGCAGCATAGTCACCTGAAAGTCCTCACAAAGAAGTACTTAGATAGTTGGGTTGCTATGTGCCTAAAAAATAAATTGTCATCTGTGTGAAATTAGGTTCTGAGCAGAGATATAGGGGCAAATTCACTAAGATTCGTAGTTGCGCCAGGCGTAACTTCGATGCACTTCGCCAGGCGTAGTTTCGCCAGCGCTTCGCAAATTCACTAAAATCCGAAGTTGCGCTCAGGGGTAGCATAAGGTTGCGAAGTTGCGCTAGCGTTGATTCGCTAAGTAAAGCAAAGTTACGCTAGCGAAGGCTAATTTGCATACGGCGCCAAATTCAAATTTCAATGGAGGAATACGTATCAGCACTACAAATGGCTAGAAAAGCTTCAAAACATCAAATAAAAATGTTATTTTGCCCTACACATGTGCCCACTGTCTAGGTAAGTTGCCATGAGTCAGGAGATGTAGGGGGGAAGGAGGGGAGCCCCAAAAAAAATTTCGATCTTTTTCAGCCTATCACCCATAATGTAGAAAACACGCCAGCGTTTTTTGGGACTTAGAAAAAATTTTGACTTTTTTTGAAGCAATCCCTATCTACTCTATTGCACTTCGCCTGGTCTGAGGTGGCGAAGGAAGTCTAGCGTAAGAGGTAGCGTTCAGTACACTGGGCGCGTTAGTGAATTTGCGTAGTTACGTCGCTAGCGAAACTTCGCCAGGCGTAAGGGTGCGAAGTAACACTAGCGAAACTACGCCAGCGTTCGTTAGTGAATTTGCGCAGTAACGAAAATGCCAAACGATAGCGAAGTAACACTAGCGTTCGGCGCTTAGTGAATTTGCCCCATAGTTTTTGAAAAGTTTCTTTTTTATAAATGCTTTTGTATTTTAAGTCATATTTGTGGGTGCATAGGAAAGTGTTATCAAATGATTAAATTGACTGCTATTGTCTTGCAAATGCAGCAGTTCATTCATGATTTATAGCTCATTATTGTAGCTCATATAGTATCTTGATTTTCTAATTGTTAGCTGGATACACCTTAATTTTAAGGACATAGCTATATAACTGTTTACCATATAGCAGTCCTTCATGTATTTAAGGTGGCCACTACAGTTCATTTGTGCATGCATGAAAACTGTGAAATGTCCGGCATTCGGCTTCTCACAATGAGCAAAGGAGGCAGAAAGAAAAGAGGACACCTGCATTCAGACCGCATCACCATAGCATCCTGATACCACTGTTAACTATTGGTGAAAGTAGAATGGTGGTGTTCAAGGGGGGGTCATTGTGTATGTGCACTATGAGCTTGAGCTTGCTGTTGATTAACTTTAGTGTATACATGCTTCTCCCTGGCTCAGGCTATTATGCAGAATTACAGTTGTAACACATATTTGGGCCACTCGGGGTTAATTCACCAGCTAGAACACTAGAGCATGGGTTACACGCGACTTACACCCAGGGCAGGGCCTTCGCCATGTGGAAGTGTTCCCTCTATGGTGTAGTGCAACTACATCCCCCCAGGCTACTGTGCACACAAAAACAACTTGGGCGCCAGGAGGTTCTTAACAATCTGGAACGGTTTATTTACTAGGCACGAGGCAAATGACCACAGGTTTAATACTCACGCAGGAGCTTGAGGAAAACAGCATATTGAGCGTTCACACAGAACAAGGCAGGCTCACACAGAGAGTACACAGGCAAATGCAGTACAACCTTTCCCTCCTGGAAGTTGTCAGGCAAGCAGCTTCTACCCTACAGTCCCTCTTCACTGAGGTCCCTGACTGGAGGCAACACACAGAGCCTCTGGGAAGCTACTCCCTTACTGCAAATCCTTGTTGGAGCTTCAGCTGCTCTTTCTCTCTATCCTATCTGCCTTTCTCTCCTAGAGAGACTATGACAAGTCTGCCCTTGTATATGTGTTCCTCATTCACGGGGTTTCCTGGTCCCCGACTTGGACACATGCCTTCTTCTGGGCCTATTGCACTCAGTCCCCCTGAGCACATCCAGCTGGAATCACATCCAGAGGCAAAAGAGGAAGAGGCCACTCCCTGCACACACTATATAGGAGTGAGTCAGAGCAGTGTCATCAAATCTCTCAGCCTATCACTGTAAAGGTTATTCTGTAACAGGGATTCTACCCAATAACCCAAGGAAATGGTGAAAAGATTAACTCTATACACAAATAGTAGTGACAGTCATCCATTGATATCGTCAGATAGGCAATACATGTAGAGATTTATATCCGTAGCCGATATAAATCTTTCAACCTGATTGACTAAACATCCGATTTCCATGGTATGAAAAATGACGGGAGACACTCCACACACAATCTGAAAACTGTATGAATCTTCATTTCACGCAATTGTACCTTTGTGTCTATGGCCAGCTTAACTCTCTTTTAAAAGATTTTTAATCACATGTATATTTGTAATTGAACAGCAATTTGTATAACACTTTTTTGTCATTAAGGCTTTCTTCAGTTCTGCCCGCAGTAACCAGACGCTGTCTAAGAAACTGAATGAAGAAAAAATAGTATTCTTCCTTCATCTACTTGGGTTGGATACAAATGGCCACGCACACAAACCAGGTTCCAGGTGTGTAGAATTTTAAAACAAAGGAGTATATTTCAGTTAATATTCAGTCCTTGGACTTTTTCTTTTCCATTGTTTTACAAGCCATTACATTAATCCGGAATTATTAGAGTGTATTAAGCTTTGGATGTAGCTCAGACAGGTATCTTAATATGAGTATAATACAGTTAAATGATACCTGGTTCCCTCAGACATGCTGAGCACACATACTAGAGTATCGGTATCCTTACTGGATGTGATGAGAGTGTGTTTTTACAGAATTATTTTAAGCATGGCACAGCAGTTATCCAACTAAGGCTTCTTTTTTCTAATCCCTTTTCACGAGGCAACATACAGTGCTATTATGGATGGAAACATGTTATTTACAAGGCTTTTTTTAACTTACCTAGTTTTTATCACATTATCAATCACAATATACTTCAAATTATAGATGCATTAAAAAAAAAGATGATACTGACAAAATAAATACAAAATTGAATCATTTTTTAATTAGATAGGTCCTTTTAATAACAGCTTCGCAGTGCAAAAACTCTTAATCCTTTGAAATGGGCTATTGTTTTACAGTAGGCCAAATACAAATTTTAACTCTGTATCAGTTCTTGCTAGCATTATTAATAAGGTTGGATTTCTTCAAGGTTTCTTAAGATCTACACCATCTATATTTTAGTTTGAGGGTTATGTATGAAATGTTTTATCTCACTGTTTTTTCTGCAGGAACTCTTTGGTTCCTTTGTCAATGTTATAATTATTATTTTATGTGTATTTATACTTTTAGATTTATTATTTGTTGTTGTAACAATCTATTTTGTTGAAAAAATGCTAACTTTAACACTAGTTTGTGCACAAAGAAACCTGCACATACAACATGCCAATAGTAGGTGTTTGGACTGAGAGCACTGTGCAGAGTGAGCCTTTATTACAATGACATAGATCAGTGCTGTCCAAGTTCTGTGGTACCGAGGGCCAAAATTTTACTGGCCTATGTGGAGGAGGGTCGATAATGGAAGTCGGTGTTTATCACGCCCCCTTTTAAACCACACCCACTGTAAACCACACCCATATTACCACAAGAACTTTTAAGATCATATCCACATTAACATTGGTAGCACACCAAAAAATCAAATGGTTGGTGCTCATTGCAGGGAAATCCCTCATCACTCATATGTGAAAAATTTAAGTCATGTTAAAAATATACACTTAAATCCATATGCCTCATCCTCCCCTGTGGATAATACAAAAACCCCCAACACATGATTAAACACCTCAGGGGCCCCTAACAACAATTTCCAAATGCTAATAACCCCAAGAACAAACCCCTAACAGGCTTACATTCCACAGGTAGCATAGGGCAAGTAGAGAATGGCACACACAAGCAGCACTGGGCCAGCAGAGAATGGCACACACAGGGAGGAAGGGCTGGGCCAAGGTATTTTTGCACCCTAGGCAAAGGCTTCAATCAGTGCCCCCCCACCCAGTCCTGCATTACCATTTCCCACCTTACCAGTCATATAGCCCCCTGTACCTGTACATATTGCCTCCATTTGTACCTATGCCAATGGCAGTCAATCTCTCAGATTGCCCCCAGGCCCCAATCTGTACTTGTGCCAGCATAAGCCAAAACAACCATCATATTTTTACCCCCAATCTGTACCTATGCCAGCGGCAACCAAAAGAATCCATCATATTGCCCCAATTTGTATCTGTTCCGGCAGTAGCCAAAAATCCATCATATTGCCCTCAAACATCTGTGTACCTGTGCCAGCAGCCACCATATTGCCCCATGTACCTGAGCCAGCAGCAGCCAATCCCTTTTATTGCTCCCAATCTGTACCTGTGCCAGCATCAGCCAAAAAATCCACACTATTGCCTCCATATATGTACTTGTGCCAGCAGCAGCCAAATATCCATCATATCATCTGTTTACCTGTGCAAATAGCAGCCAAGATATTGCCCACAAATATGTACCTGTGCCAGCAGCTGCCAAAAGGGAGCTGGGGAGTGATTCTGTCTGGAACAGGGGGTTTATAAAGTTGAAAAACTATTAAAGGCCAAGCAAATCAGGGTTTAAAAAAGAAAGAAAGGATATTCCCCTTAAAAGTGTGCCCCCCTATGATTGTGCCCTAGGTGGGCGCCTACACTGCCTGCCCCTAGTTCCGGCCCTGCAGGGAGGGAAGACAGAACAGAGCAGGAGACAGGGAAAGCTATCATTCTAAGATGTACTACATACAGTGACACAGTGCTGGTGCCCATAAGCATTTTGAATAAGGTGTGAACAATGTGGGCAGTTTCAGTCTGGGACTCAGGTGTGAACAGTACAGGGCTTTAGGATGTGAACAATAGAGTTGTCACAAGTGTGAACAATACAGGGGGATCACAGATGTGATACAAGGGGTTAGAAATACAATAATCCCCTGTCTAAAAGAAGAAAAACAGGGTTTTTTGTTACAAAGTTATGATCATAAAATTGGTAAGCCGCCATACCACGTCAAGGTAAACCCCATACGGCGGTCCCTAACCTGTTTACCTGCGATCAAAATTTAAAACCTTGGTTTCAATCTGGACTGGATCCTCCCCCGCCACCTGCATAAGCGGCTTTTGAAGGGGAGACTGCCCAGACCAACGCCCATTTAAAAAAAAAAAAAAAAAAAAAAAAAAAATGTGATTGTGAAGAGACTATAATGAAGGAAAAGTAAAGTTGTATATATAAGTGCACACTTGTGTGTGTATGTGTGTAAGTATAAGTACAGGTGTGAGTATAGATTTAGAGGGAGATGAAAAAAGAAAAGCTAAATGTGGAGTGTAATAAGTATAATGTTTGTGGGTCTGTGCCAGTGTTACCTAGTGATAAGTGCAGCAAATATAATGAGTGTCTCACAGGCGTTGGTAATAAAAAGGCCAAAGCCTCTCCAGCCGCTAGCATTTGTGGCTTTTAAGGGAGAGAAACTGCCCAAACCAAGGATTAATAAAAAACAACAAGGACATAGGGCCACCGTTAATTTAAAGGGGTGGGTATGAGGGTGCACTAACCACATGAAGCTTAGCCACTGCTTCCGGCTACATTTCAGGTACAAGAGGGGGGTTGTGGGTGCACTCCTAAGGCCATAAAACAAATATATAAATACAATAATCCCCTGTCTAAAAGAAGAAAAACAGGGTTTTTTGTTACAAAGTTATGATCATAAAATTGGTAAGCCGCCATACCACGTCAAGGTAAACCCCATACGGCGGTCCCTAACCTGTTTACCTGCGATCAAAATTTAAAACCTTGGTTTCAATCTGGACTGGATCCTCCCCCGCCACCTGCGGCTTTTGAAGGGGAGACTGCCCAGACCAACGCCCATTTAAAAAAAAAAAAAAAAAAAAAAAAAAGTGATTGTGAAGAGACTATAATGAAGGAAAAGTAAAGTAGTAGATCCCATACCTGTAGTAAAACAGCAGCAGAGATATGCGTTTATGCTTTTATTACTGGGTTTCATAGGCTTTTTTTTGGGAATTGAATGACACAATTGCATCAGTCACAGTAGAAGCAGATCATCCTCTTGCAACCTCAATGGCACTGGAATTCTTGAATAAAAATGTTGCATTGAGGGGAAGAAACAATTTCACTTTTCCCACTTTTGGACCTAAGCGAGCACTATTACCTTTTTATATTCAAAAGCTCAAGTACACCATCTGATTATTCATAGGGTTAAGGATTTTTTTATGCTGAAGTTCTCTATACCTGTGAAAATGGCCAAACTCTTGCTGGCATTAAAATTAAACTAAAGGAAGGAAGTACAAATAATTGCCACATATTCTTGTTACAAAACTGGATTCCATTAGTCAAAAAAGAATAATTATTGATCCATAGTTTAATAAATTATGTGTTATTATTTTAAGTACAAATTTAGCATTTAATCTGGTGTTTTAGCTAAAGACTCTTAGAGGAGTTATTTATTAAAGTCCACCATTTTGGAGATTTATTAAAATGAAAGTTATTTTCCTCCAGTCTGTGCAAAATCCAATTTTTCAAGATTTATTATGCTCTGAAGCTGCTAAAAATCCGAAGCCGAAAATACTTCAGCTAAAACTTGTCAAAATCATGTAGAAGTCAATGGCAGATGGTCCCTTTAACAATTGGAACATGGTTTTTACTTTCAGGATTCTCAAAAGTCGCAGAATTCGAATTTTTGCGAGATTTTGATGCTTATTTTTTTCACACCGATTTTTTCAAGAATAATTATTGGTATTAAGGGGATTCTGGTTTGGGAGTTTGGCCAAATTCTTTTTTAATAGAGTGAGAAAAAGTCAAGTTTTAATAAATAGGCCTCTTACTGTCCAACCCTTGTTTGACTGCAGATCCCTCTGTCAGACCACAGGCCAAAAAATTCCCTTTTATTCAATTAAACACAACTCATAACCTAACTTAAAAATTAAGATCTTAAGCTCATAAATATGCCCCTGTGTGTTCTTTTCACACCACATTTCCCTGCATGCCATTTGAATGCTCTGGCTCTTTCTAGTGTATATGTATTCGAAATAAAATTCAACATTTTCAAACTAGGAAAGAATACTTTATTCTATAGCAGGGGGCCTCAACCTTTTTTACTCTTGAGCCAGATTCAACTGTAAACGGAGTTAGGGAGCAACACAACACTGTCAGCCTACAGGAGGCTCTGTTTGGCAGCACATCTGTTTTTTATGCAATTAAAACTTGCCTCCTAGCCAAAATGTCAAAAACAAGTACCTGCTTAGGCCACAGGGAGCAAAATCCAAGAGCTTGTGAGCAACATGTTGCTCCTGAGCCTCTGTTTGGGGACCACAGTTCTATATTATAAAAAAGGCTACGTCTTTGTATCTATTTAAAGGGGAACCTCTATAAATACATTAAACAAATGAAGGTTCTAATATTATTTTTACATATAATTAAAAAGCAGTATATACTTAAACGTTTTCATTTCTTTGGTTCTAACTGAAAAAATGTAGAAACAATGTAGTAAAGGTCAGTTCTCCTGTATGTCTATTAATCAGTTGGCTTTACTGTAGCTTTGCTGTAGCCACAGAGTCAGAGCCAGGAGTGTAGAGAATATAAATCAGACACATAATGTTCTCAGTATCAATAACATTTACAACTTACTTAAAAATAATTGAACATTTTAAATAAATATGTATTTGAAAGTTGCATAGAATTGCATTTCCTTTCATTATGCAAAAAAAGGTGGATCCCCAATAAACCATTAGTTTAATGGTTTGGAGCAGATACATCTTCTTTCCTTTTGTGTATACGTCACCTGGAATCCCTGGTCCTTCTGCACAAAATCTCTACATAAAATGGGATCACATTGATTAGACAATCAATTTTAAGTGATTTTAAAGCCAATTTAGGTTTTCCTAATAAGCATCCCAATTAGCATGCTAAGTTTCTGTGTCATTCTAACTTCACACTGTAATCCACAGATCATTCTGACAAATATACCATATTTAGGATGTCACTTTTCCTTTAATCCAACATGGTGCAGTCATTTATGTAGTGCACTTTTTTTTAGTTTAGTTGTTTTCAGTTTGTTCACCATAAACAAGGGCTTTTTTCCATTGCTTTCCATAGTTTTTTTTTTTTAACCGTTTAAAGTTTAATGTTGGTGCCTCTGGTGTTTGTCTGGCAGCTCTGATCCAGCAGCATTCTGAACTGTTATACTTTGCTACATTTAATTGCTACAATTAGTTGATACATTTCTCAGCAGTATCTTTGGAATATTAGCAACTATTTTATCAATTCTAACAGCTTCCTTTAATGGAACTCAGGGATTCTGCTAAGCAGGGACAAAGATAACAAATGTATCCAATAAATGTATTAATTTAGAACAGTCAAAGAGTCGTTGACCCCACCTCCCACAAATAGAAAGTAATTAGAAAAGGTCTTTATGTCTGATGAATCTGGTGCTGTCGGTGATACAAAGGATTCGAAAATCAGTTGGTGGTGGAAACTGTGAGACTTGCACCATATTAAAGGATTTTTGTAAAGAATGAGTGCTGCCTAAACTCTGCTGGTGAACAATCTGAAACCAACTAAACTGAAAAGTGTTTGAAGATGAACAAACCCTTTAAAGTGAATTAGAACCCAACATACCTGTGTAACTGACCTGGTAATTGGAAGTTACAGGTAATTTAAATAATACAAATATAGCTATTTTCAACATAAATTATATCCCCTAGATAACTAATTGACGTTGGGATTCTAGTATAGATTTATCTTTAGGTAACACTTAACAGCTTCTATTATTATTATTATAGAGAGAAAATGTGATATTTGTTAATAAAAATGATTTTTATACATGTTATAATGTCAACTCGATACTTTGCTAGTGGCAGTGTCTTAACTTTAGAGGCAGCAGACCCCATGGTTGCTGTGGGGCCCTGGGGAACAGGGGGGCCCGTGCGCAGGGTCAGCATCCCCTATAGTATTAAAATCCCCCCTCCTCGATGCTCTTCTCTTTTAAATTGATGTGAGACTCGACTAGCAGATGGGGAAAAGAATACCGGACCCCTTCAATTTTTTATTCGGCGTGAGGGAGGCTCGGTGCAGTCTTGTTTCGCTAATCATCCCAGTTTTATAATTTTAGAGCCGGATGAACAAATTCGTTACTTCATAAGAGTAAAATACACATTTTTTACACTTGAGCCAGATTCAACTGTAAATGGAGTTAGGGAGCAACACAAACAAGGGCTGTGATTGGCTATTTGTTAGCCCCTGTGTCAACTGACAGCCTACAAGAAGCTCTGTTTGGCAGCACATCTGTTTTTTATGCAATGAAAACTTGCCTCCAAGCCAAAATGTCAAAAATAAGTATTTGCTTTAAGGCCACAGGGAGCAAAATTCAAGGGGTTGGTGAGCAACATGTTGCTCCTGAGCCACTGGTTGGGGATCACTGTTCTATAGTATAAAAAAGGCTATGTCTGTGTATCTATTTAAAGGGGAATTCCACCTAATGAATTACACAATGAAAGAAAATATTCTAACAAACCTCTATATATACATTAATTAAACAAGTGAAGTGTTCTAAAATATTTTTTAAATGTAATTAAAAAGCAGTATATACTTAAACCTTCATTTCTTTGGTTCTGACTGAAAAAAATGTAGAAACAATGTAGTGAAGGTCAGTTCTCCTGTATGTCTATTAATCAGCTGGCCTTACTGTAGCTACAGAGTCAGAGCCAGGAGTGTAGAGAATAGAAATCATGTTTTTGCATGTTTTAATCTGTGATTTTTTAATGAAGGGAGTACAAGGAAAATGTGAAAAAAGTTGACGAAGGTATCAAAGAAATGGCTTTACTGTTTGAAGACTTTTATGGAAATGATGACAAAACAGCTTATATCTTCACCTCTGACCATGGGATGACAGACTGGGGTACGGGTATTCAGTTTTTTACTTTCTAACATATTTTCCCATCTTTCACAACTGTTGGTATTGTGGCCTTTTACAAAACTTTATTGCAAGCCAGTCATCCAAATGGTTATAATGCATACATCAAAATATGGATGTAGTTGTTGTGATAACATTCATCAAATTGAATATGGGTTTAATACACTGTAATTGTACAATTGTAGACTCTCCCAGCGGTTGCCCATCATCTCTTGTATTATTCCCCTATAGTACAGTATAACATGGCTGTTACTGGCATCTTTCTATAAGGAACCACTTCTGTTACATAGTGTAATTACCTGCAAGTTTATAAAAAAATGCTTATATGCTATACATGAAGGTTGCACTGTACAGTGAGAGGGAAATCTCTACCTCTAACACTGCAGCAATGGAATGGGATTTATACTAGAAAAAAAGCATAAAAACATGTAAAGGTCTAGCAAAGTCTAAAGAGGTCATTAGGTAGTCGGCCGAAGACAGAGAACATATTGAGCTTTATGCTTTTATTGAAGGAACTCCAAAAGATATGGAATATGGACTGTTTTATGGTGGGTGGTATGTGCACATTGACATTGAGCAAGATGTATGGAAAGCAGGGTGTGATAGGCAGTGTTGATGGTTATAGGTGGTTGCAGGGGAAGGCAATAATAATAATAATACTTTGTCATTATTCTTATTATAATTTTTTATATGTTTTAATCCACAGTGCATTGCTGGAGTGGCTTATGTTATAGGTTTATTTAACAAATAAAAAAATTTGAATTTAAAATATATTGGTAGTTGATTTGTATTTTTTTTTTGTTTCAGGATCTCATGGAGCTGGACACCCATCTGAGACTTTGACACCTCTAGTTGCTTGGGGAGCTGGGGTAAATTATCCAAGGAAAGTTCAAGAACAATATGAACAAGATTCAAAAGGTAAGTAGTTATCAAGATTTGATGGTTAACGAAACACACAACAAACTTTTGACATAAGATGTAAATAAGTAGTTACAGTGACTCACAATTTTTGAAACATTTCATAACAGTTCTGTCGTAAAATAACAGGTATTGCACAAGGTATTTTAGCTTATTCAGGTTTTTTTAGCTCATTGATTTTTTCCAGACCATAAAAGCTTAGGAAATTATTCATCTTAACTTGCAGCAAAAGTTATGTCTATCAAAAATTATTATTTTTGATTATATTTAATTCAAATAGCTGACTTTTATTTATTCAAATTTTTAACCAACATTTTTTACCATCTTTAACCAAAGTCAATAATAAAGTTTTGTGGGATGCATTCATTGATGCACAATGTCATGAACATTTCTGTGTAAGCTTACCAGTAAGAAGTGGTCCCAATACCTGTGCAGTGCACACTACCAGTTTGGAAAAGCAGAATTTATAGGACTAAATGTATCATTCTTTATGGCGTTCTGGGAGTTTTTTGATTTCTTGCAAGCATAGATTCTGTGGTGTGAGCTATCATCAAGGCTGGTATCTGGTAGGAACAACTTTCCGAAAGCTGCATTTTCCAGGCCCCAGCATAAATACTTGTAGATGGAGGCCTCTTCTGCACCAGAATAACAACCCTCTGTTATTTTATTATCTGCAGTAGCATATATATAACTTTTTTTGTAAGCGTACATGTGGCAGTAGGAACAAGTTGTTGGGGGAGAGTCTGTTACAGGAGTTGTTGGGAGGGAGAAACAGTACTTATTTTGGAGCGGTTCTGATTTATTTCAAAATTATTTTAATTTAGCTGTGATGTACTATTTTGGGCCATACCACATGCCATTCTGACTCTTCAGTAACCAAAGGATATTTTCCCTATAATGACCATTTTATTTTTCTAAACCTTTGTACATTGGACATCAGTTTGCCTATATAGAACCTTGTGTGTCGGGCTTTAAAAAACTCCTGGGTGCTGTGGATTCATCATAAATAACCTCTCTTGACTTGTCTGGATACATAACTTAGCATCTGATATAGCAAGTAGCTTATATGAGACATTTCTGAAAATTGAGTTTTAGGTTTACCTCACCTTAGAGTTTGTTTTTGCTGATTTCCTCCACATACAGGTTTATAGTTACTTGTGTTTATGGTAAAACTCTTTAATGTGACCCTATGAATTGGTGTTCACGTGGATATTTGGTAATTGCAGTGATGGCTTGCTAAATATACTAAAGATAACATTCTTTATTATGTTGATTTATAAATGACTACCTTTATTAATGATGGTTTGCTACATGCATTGCTAAACATTCTGTCCTACTTCTATCTTTCAGCTTGGAAGCTAGAACATTTGAAGAGAATTGATGTTAACCAGGTACATTTAAGCTTTTTGGCATAATGATTTAGTAGAAATAATTTGTATGCACTTTACTAAGTCTGGCATAATATGTACCGGGCTTTCCCAACATGCATCTATGTAGTTAATGTTGCAGTGCTGTAGAATGTCAAATTCAGCATTGTGATTTATGTAGTTAACCTGTCTTAACCCCATCAATAAAACATTATGCAAATATTAAAAAAATGTTCCCTGCCCTAATCAAACAGGACCTGTCCTGGGGTAATGATACTGCAAGACTAGTCTTAGGGGGTGTGAAAAAGATGCACTAATAGGACAGAATACATGGTGTCCACAATGGACACTGGAAAAACTGGTATATTTGTTTAGAAACACAGCTATAGTTTATATAAACAAGCTGCTGTGTAGCAATGGGGGCAGCTATTCAAGCACAGGATACATAGTAGATGATAGAGAAGTTCTGAAGACTGTGTACTACTGAGCTTATATGTTACCTGCTGTTTATTCTGTGCCCTTTCTCTTTTTTCCCAGCTTATATGATTGCCCCATGGCTACATAATGGCTTGTTTATATAAACTATCGTTAAAGGGGTCCCGACCCAAAAACATAATTCAAAATCCAGCTGCAGGGTCTGCTTCCTCTGTAGTTACGCCCCTGTTGTTTGTGCACCAGCATGGGGGACCAGATGTTCATCCCCATGCACTGCTTACACAATTAAATGGTAAAGAGGGAGGGGGAATATGTGGTGAGCAGTGACATCTAGTGCTGAATGGAAAGTGAAAGTAATGGTCTGCCCCGCCTCTATGCCTAAGGCATAGAGGAGGGGCAGACAATATTTGATTGACAGCTGATATTTTTAAATGAGCTTACGACAGCTATCAATGCTTTAATAAAAAATAGAAATAGGATTTCATGTTTAATTTGAAAAGGACTTTTATTATACAGATTTTTGTGTCTGGGTGACAAGTACACTTTAAAGTGATAATGACACAAAAAATTCTCTTTTCAAAATATTAATCTACATTCAAAGTTACCTATAGGTCATGTTGATCGTTTTTCACTGATACTTCTGCTTTTGTAAGTAATTGTCACTTGAAGTTCCTAAACCTGACTGTTTTGCCAATCTGACTGTCACTTAACCTGTCAGTTACAGTTTCTAATGCTAACAGACTACCGCTGCACAAATATGGCAGCCCCCTCATAGAGGAACAGGGTAGTAAGAAAGGTAATGTAAAAGCATCAGGCAAATACTTTTATGGCAAAATTATTATAACATTCAAAGGCAATGTTAGGATAGATAAAAAAAGGTTATTTTCTGATGTCAGTATCTCTTTAAGTTCCTGAAGCAAATACACCAGTTTTCACCAATGCAGTGCAAAAGTACATTATATTTTTATTACTTTAAAACTTTCATTTTTTGGTGTTACAGTAAAGACAGGTCTGTAATTCAGTTATCTTGTTTTACACTGTGTCAACTGTTTGAGCCACCAGGGTAGAGAAAAAACAGGGACAAACAAACACTGCTTTTAGTAGCTTTACATAGAGTATATGAATAACTGAAAAACCACATATAATTTGTTATAAACTGGATATTGCAAAGTTGCTTAGAATTATGTTTTCTTTTATTAGGCACCAGTAAACCCCCGATTCTCTAAAGAATCGTTAATGAAAGAATGCTAACAACAGTGAGGCAGCAAAATGCGATGGGTGCTGATTCACTCTGCATTCCCAGGCAGCAACTGGCGACGCTAATTTGTGGGGATGTAGAGTGAATCTGTGCCTATTGCTTGTTATTACCTATCTGCTATTAGAATTTTTAAATTTTGAGTTTATTGGTAGTAAAGTGTTACTGAAAAATTTCTTTATAAACAACATTTTTTGTGAAAATGTTCTCCTGTCCTTGAATGAGTTCTCCCTGGTGAGCTGTACTTAAAATTTTGACTTTAACATCAGATGAACGCTGCACTCTTGAAAATGCAACATAAAGTTGACCATGACCAAACACAGGCTCAGATAGGTAAATGCCGACTTTATCCAATGTTTGTCCTTGTGATTTGTTGATTGTCATGGCAAATGCAGCCTTAACGGGGAATTGTCGTCGTTTAAGTTTAAAAGGTAATTCGTGGTCAGAACTGGTGACAGAGGCAGTGGAGTGGCTGCCGGTACTGGTGACAGAGGCAGACAGTTTATTAACTGGTGTGACAGAGGCAGTGGAGTAGCTGCTGGCAGTCGGCACTGGTGACAGAGGCAGTGGAGTAGCTGCTGGCAGTCTGCACTGGTGACAGAGGCAGTGGAGTAGCTGCCGGCACTGGTGACAGAGGCAGTGGAGTAGCTGCCGGTACTGGTGACAGAGGCAGACAGTTTATTAACTGGTGTGACAGAGGCAGTGGAGTAGCTGCTGGCAGTCGGCACTGGTGACAGAGGCAGTGGAGTAGCTGCCGGCACTGGTGACAGAGGCAGTGGAGTAGCTGCTGGCAGTCGGCACTGGTGACAGAGGCAGTGGAGTAGCTGCCGGTACTGGTGACAGAGGCAGACAGTTTATTAACTGGTGTGACAGAGGCAGTGGAGTAGCTGCTGGCAGTCGGCACTGGTGACAGAGGCAGTGGAGTAGCTGCCGGTACTGGTGACAGAGGCAGACAGTTTATTAACTGGTGTGACAGAGGCAGTGGAGTAGCTGCTGGCACTGGTGACAGAGGCAGTGGAGTAGCTGCCGGCACTGGTGACAGAGGCAGTGGAGTAGCTGCCGGTACTGGTGACAGAGGCAGACAGTTTATTAACTGGTGTGACAGAGGCAGTGGAGTAGCTGCTGGCAGTCGGCACTGATGACAGAGGCAGTGGAGTAGCTGCCGGCACTGGTGACAGAGGCAGTGGAGTAGCTGCTGGCAGTCGGCACTGGTGACAGAGGCAGTGGAGTAGCTGCCGGTACTGGTGACAGAGGCAGACAGTTTATTAACTGGTGTGACAGAGGCAGTGGAGTAGCTGCTGGCAGTCGGCACTGGTGACAGAGGCAGTGGAGTAGCTGCCGGTACTGGTGACAGAGGCAGACAGTTTATTAACTGGTGTGACAGAGGCAGTGGAGTAGCTGCTGGCACTGGTGACAGAGGCAGTGGAGTAGCTGCCGGCACTGGTGACAGAGGCAGTGGAGCAGCTGCCGGTACTGGTGACAGAGGCAGACAGTTTATTAACTGGTGTGACAGAGGCAGTGGAGTAGCTGCTGGCAGTGGTTGTGCTAGTTTAGTAGCTGTATCTCCAAATGGTGCCCCTGATGGCTTCAGCAGAGAGATGTAGTGAGGAACAACACACTGTATGAACAGTCTTGAGGAGATTTAACTGAGGAGAAAGGGCACAATGGAATATACAGACGTTCAGTGGGCGGATTAGTTTGCTTTGACCCTTGTGACCTGAATGGTGCGTGTTGATTGGGCAGCGCGGTGCCACCCACGCAGGTACGCAAGATCCTAACCTTTCGGCTGAAGTTGCGCGCGCATCTGCGCATCTGCCTCCCTAGATCCTAACCTTTCGGCTGAAGTTGCGCGCGCATCTGCTAATCGAAGGCTTCGGATGAAGTTGCGCGCGCATCTGCTAATCGAAGGCCGCATCTATCTGCCTCCCTAGATCCTAACCTTTCGGCTGAAGTTGCGCGCGCATCTGCTAATCGAAGGCTTCGGCTGAAGTTGCGCGCGCATCTGCTAATCGAAGGCCGCATCTATGTCTTTCGGCTGAAGTTGCGCGCGCATTCCTTAACCGAAGTTGCGTGCGCATCTGCCTCCCCACCACTCGGGACATAGATAGGCCTTCGATTAGTATATAGGATCTCTGCTCTGTCACCTACACTCAAAGGCAACTTCAGGTATTGTTTCCATGCAAAGCAATAGCAGCATTGATAATCACTGTTACATCACAGAGAGACAGAAAACTACACAGGTGAAAATTCCATTGGCCCTTTAACTGCCTCTCCCTTCAGGGACCGTGACTCCGGAGGGGGCGGGCGCATGTCAGCGTGACGCAAGGTGAGCACTTACCCAATAAGCGAGCAGCGTTCTACAGCTGCAAGTCAGTCAGCGCTGCGATTGGTCAATCTGTCAGGGAAAGTCTTTTCTAGGTGGCGCCTTAGGCCACTAATTGCGAAGCTGCGGTTTTGCTGGAGTTGGTGGAAGTTGCAGTTGAGCATCAAAACCAAAGGCAAAAGTCCCGGGTATTAACCCGTCCTGGGTTTTGCGCTTATTATGGAATAGGTGGGCGGATACCATAAGGGGCTATGGTGTCATTGTGGGCGTGTCCAGAGAATGTGAGCTGGGGGGTGACCGGATCTGTATATGAAGCCGCGCTGCTGGGAGCCGGGTGTATCGGGAACAGCTGCCGGGAAACAGCGACAGGAGAGCGGGCGCTCGCTCATTGAACTCTCCCTGTGAAGAGAGCGCGTAGGCCTGACATGACGTCCCGCAGGTAAGCGCAGCAGTGTCCGACTCTTGCGCGTGCATCTGCTAATCGAAGGCTTCGGCTGAAGTTGCGCGCGCATCTGCTAATCGAAGGCCGCATCTATGTCTTTCGGCTGAAGTTGCGCGCGCATTCCTTAACCGAAGTTGCGTGCGCATCTGCCTCCCCTCCACTCGGGACATAGATAGGCCTTTGATTAGTATATAGGATAACATAGTTTTGGGGTTGACATTCCCTTTAATAAAAGCAAGCTATATTTTGTATGCCTGTCTTTAAATTGGCAGTATCACATTTAATCCTGTTACAAACATTGACATAATTATGCTTTTTGTCTACAAGTAAACAAGCTATAATAGTAATAATAATAATAGATCTGGCCTGTTTCTTTTCATTATGAAACAAAACTCAACACATCATTAGCTATTGTCATCACCCGATATGTCCTTGCTACTCCATGTCTCTGCTAATAAGAAAACCTTGCCAGCAGTGTGTAGTTGTCATAAGGAACAAGGGTATCTGTTACATGCTAACACAGATAACCCACTCACCTGCAAGCATCAGTTTGCTTTTCATCTGTTTCCATTTCAAAGATTTTTTATGGCTTAATTTTGTGGGTAGATTGTCCAGACTGAGATTCAAAATAGACCCTGCCATTTTAAGTACACATAAACCCAAATAGTCCCCACAGGTCCAATAAATAGTGTCTAATATGGCGTCTTAGAGCCCTTCTGGCTTCAAGTTTGTATTTTAACAAGGCTGGGCAGTTGACATTTTACTTTGTTTTTGCAGGCTGACGTAGCACCATTGATGGCATCATTAATTGGAATTCCATACCCCCTGAATTCTGTGGTAATGTTTTGCATGCCGTTCTGTTAAGGGTGGTTCAACTTTGAGGTAACTTTTAGTATGTTATAGAATGTCCAGTTCCAATCAATCTTGCAATTGGTATTCATTATTTATATTTTATAGTTTTGAGTTATTTCCCTTTTCCTGTCTCTACCGCTTTCAAATGGGAGTCAGTGACCCCATCTAAAAAATAAATGTTCTGTAAGGCTTCAAATGTATTTGCTACTGTATTGCTACTTTTTACTCCACATCTTTCTATTCAAGCCCTGTCCAGATTCCATTCTCGTATCCAAATCATTGCATGCTTGCTATGGTAATTTGGACCCTAGCAACCAGATTGCTGAAATTGCAAACTGGAGAGCCTATGGGTAAAAAACTAAATAGCTAAAAAAACAACCACAAATAATAAAAAAATAAAACCAATTGCAAATTGTATCAGAATATGACTCTCTACATCATACCAAAGGTGAATTTAAAGGTGAACAAACACTTAAACAAGCTAGGTATTTATGTTACTGGTCCCATATTGGTATTTTGGGAATGTCTTGTTGCAACAAAGCAGTAAGAGGCATATTAAAAGTGTATTTCTTTCTACCAAGTATCCTGAGTTATATGTGACATTCCCCCTCCAACTGCATGTATATCACACTTATATGATGATATGTACAGTAGGTATGAATTGTACCCTTGTACAGTACTATGGAAAATCATAATTTGCAGATAAGTTTGTATTGTGAAATATGTATAACTACCTCAATGAATCAATATATTTCAGCACTGGAAAAACACGTAGTAGATGGCAATCCTGTAGTTTAAACATATTTTTTAATCTTGTGTTTCATAAAAGATTATACTAGCTGTTTGATCTTCTGAGAATTCATTGAATTATTATTTTTAGTTGTGTTATCTTTTGACTTGTAGGGTGTCCTTCCTGTGGCATACCTTAATAACAGTGAACTATTCAGAGCAGAGAGCATGCTTACCAATGCACTTCAGATACTGGAGCAGTTCAAGGTAAGCACATTGAAGTGAGCAGTAAGAACCTCAATAAAGATTGATTCTATAAAGTGTGTATGTTTGAAAATAATGCAGTCCTGTGCTACATAGCATGATATACAGTTGGGTGATTCATATGTTGACTACAAAGGTACTATGTAAAATAGATTTTGAATTTATTGTTCTGCTATATATTCTGCTGCTCTTTGTTGGCAAAGATAACCTTTCAGATTTATAAAACACTTAGGCTTAAAGTTTCAAAATAAGAAATTGCAGCAGGTTGCACATATTGCTCTTATCTGTGTTCAACAGCATCAACAAATGCCAATTGTTTTATACTGTAATTAATTTTTGCTTCTGTAGGTGCCATTGGGTTTGTTTTCATTCATGTGTGTTTCCTTACATATCCTGGTTTAAAACTGCAAGTTGCTATATAGGAAAACTAGACTGTAAGACTTAGGGATATTTCACATGGGGTTCTTTATCAGCTAAGTAAAATCTCTTCTCCTATGGACAGCAAAAGCTCCTGATAATGTATTTGTCCTGATACCAATGTAAATCTCTACTGGTAAAACATATAAATTGTGAAATTCCTCAAAGTTGCCTTCCAAGGCAATTATGCATGATCACAGGATTGATGTTTTATTACCAGAGGATATTTTTTTCAGGTGCTTTGTTGCCCACTGGAAAGAGGATTTCCCCCTTGTTAAAATGTTGTGGATTTTCACTCGGTCACAGAACCCTGTACCAATACCCCTTGGTGTATTGATAAAGCACAGAGTTTGCTTGATCATATTTTACATACTTTTTAGGAGCATTTAATGGAAAACAACCTTTTTTTAAAACTTAAACTTTTAAATTTTAATTATTAAAGCTGGTGTTCTGTATTTAACCAGGTAAAGATGGCACAGAAAAAAGAAACCACCCTTTCCTTTCTTTTTTCCCCGTTTAGGTAAGTAAAGTTTTCTACTGCAAGGGATTTTTATTTTTACAATTAACAGTCTTGATAAATGTTTGTCTGTTGTAGCCAAAGTCCCATCTCTCTGTTGTAATACTGTTAGATGATCGGACTTCTGAACTGGTTTGTTGCAGCCCTGGGAAATGCTGGTGCCCTACACTGAAAAAAGATCTGATCACCTTTTAAAAAGGTCACTTATAAAAGCAGTTTAATGCTGAACATATGTATTGTAAACTGAGACATATGTTAAATTGTGCTTACCTAAATTATGCTCTATTTGTGATGATATCAACTTGTCTGCACATTGCTGGTACATGTGTCTTTATAGCCTTCTACACACCTAGTCCTCAGGACCTGCTTTTTAGATTAGTTGAGTTCAGGAAAGTTGAATAAAATATAACAATGCATTCAAATTAAGCTTACATCCCAACAACTAACCGCCAAAAAATAAGTAGTAAATGTCTCATGCATTATAGCACTCCATTAAGCAGTCATGTGGCGTTTTCTGTTATTCTGGGAAAAGAGCATTCCTGAGAGGAAACTTAACAGCTCCAAACAATGTTAGCTCCTCATCAGCCACATTCATATTTAAAAAAATGTAGATGTATTAGACACAAATAATTGTCAACAAAGAGGAGCAACATGCTATTTTAGGTTTTTTAACTATTTACATAATAGATATACAAACTTTAAATTGGCTAAGACTAAAGAAAGTAGCTTCTCCGTGTTATCTGCAAGCTAACTAGAAGCAATGCAGTGGGATATGTATAAGATATTATATCTGTGTATGACCCACTGTCAACTGCTAGCGCTATCTATGAAACCTCTGTCCTCCTTTCACTATAAAATGTTTAGGCTCAGATTTGTGGTCAGGCCAAATAAGTCTGGGCCTAGGGCATCAGAGGTCTGGGGGCCTGCTGGCTGCACTAGGTGGAGGATTTTGGCAGACAGTCTCCTGCCCAGTCATTGCAAAGAGCGGGTGGTAACAGTGGTGGCTGGAGGGTCATGCGCAGCTGGAGAATGTGTGGGCAGGGGGGCGGGTGGTGGCGCAAGCAGCCAGGCTGCCTAGGGGTGCACAATTTTCAAATCCAGTCCAGAAAACATTGAGATAATATACATTCAAACAGAGCAGCAAGCAGTCTGTCCTGTAATTTCACGCAAAAGTCTTTTGGATGTATCACACATAACAAAGATATTGTTCTTCTGTGTCTAATAAATGGATTTTATGTTCTTTATATCTCTGTGTTTAACAAAATTTTTATTTTTTTGATTATTGGCTTATATAATGCATTTATTTCTTTCACTGCCAGGGATTGTATTGAGAATTTAGAACATGAGCTGCACGTGTCACAGAAAAACTACTATAGTTAGTTCAGAATCTTTTGTAAGCTTGTAATTCATATGAAAAACTGAACAAAACTCAGCCAACAGTAAGGGGGGATGTAATAAAAGCTGAGAGAAATAGAATTTTGCACTGATACAAACTATAAAATCACAATCTTTCTTCCACTGTCAGAAGTGGTCACCTAACAGTTTCCGGGTTTTGCAAAAGCAATATTAAATTCCCACAAAGGAAAATGCATACTTTTTCCTTTTTCCATTACTGACTTTTATTATATTCCCCCATAAAAAAACAAATGATAATTTCCCTTGAAATTGTGGACCTTATTTATCAATGTCCGAATGTCCAAGTATTTTATTAAAAACAGTCCGATCAAACTAGAATCCAAGATTGGACTTTATTTATTATTAAAAAAATCACGATTTAATCAGATCGGGGACAACCGCTGACATTTTTTTTGGGCTTTTTCCTGAATAGCCAGAATTTTTCATATTTTTGCCAGAAAAGTCCAAAACAGTTGGATTTGACACCTTGTGGTGCTGTCTATTACTACACCATTAACCACAACTTTCTGATATCACATATTAATAACAATCACAGTTTTTGTTGTATGTTAAACAGTGTTATGGAATCTAGCATTATTGAGGATAGTTAGTATTTTCCAATTATCCAATCAAATTGACAGCAATGTTCCTCTGGATTGTATTCATTCCTTGGCATAGACCAAGTTTGATCATTTTATGGTTTTGCTTATAATATGTTTGAATAATAATAATAATAATAATGTGTACTCATTCTGGGGCTCGTTTTCTAGAAATAAAGCATACTTACCCATTGAAGTTGTAATATTTATTATATGGGACATTTTTTGTACATATACTGCTAGTGCTACTTGACCATCTAATGGACCACAGTACATGAGAGACAGATGCATTTTATGACATGTCTGATATATGTATTACATTGAACCATGTTTCATCTTACAATTTATGAAACAAAAAACAACAACGTTTGTACACATTCCCTGAATGGCATCAATATTGGCTTCATTAGCTGCTAAATGGTCAAGAATCAACCTCTGTTAGACATGCTACATTTCACTTTTAGGTGGTATACATTTTTTCCTTTGTAAAAAAATGTGAATATACAGGGCAAGTACCTATCTTAAGCATTTTTTTTTATATAATTTTCCAACAATTTTTATTTGATAATGGCAGCATCTTATCATTTTGCCCAAATGACAGTACAGGTATGGGACCTGTTATCCAGAATGCTCGGGACCTGGGGTTTTCTGGATAACGGATCTTTCTGTAATTTGGATCTTCATACCCTAAGTATACTAGACAATCATGTAAACATTAAATACACCCAACAGACTTTTTTTGCTTCTAATAAGGATTAATTATATCTTAATTTGGATCAAGTACAAGGTACTGTTTTATTATTACAGAGAACAAAGGAAATAATTTTTAAAGATCTGGATTATTTGGATAAAATGGAGTCTATGTGAGACAGCCTTTCTGTAATTCTGAGCTTTCTGGATAATGGGTTTCTGGATAACGGATCCCATACCTATAGTAATTTAAACAACTGAGATTTTGGTGATTCTAAGTCTGTATTTGCCATATATTGTGGGAGTTATTTACTAAAACTTTTTTCTTCATATTTTACCAGACACAAACTCGACCTAACTCCCATCCAAGAATTTGACGTATTTACTAATATTTCAGGTAGAAAAAATCTGATAAAATGTTTTTTTCTAGTTGACAACAAAAAAACTCCAACAATTTGAGCTTCATTTAGAATTGGACTACTTTATTGACTTGCCACTCTAAATTATTGAGAGAAAAAAACAGTGTCAAACACCCCAAAATTCGTGAACGTTTTAGATTTAGAGTGTTTTTGGATCCAGACTTTTAGTAGCTTTCGGGCATATTAAATCTTCAACAATTATAGTGTTTTTTTCTCTAAAGAAAAAATTGAGTTTTAATAAATAACCCCCCTAGAAATGCAATCTGGTCGATAGACCTTCACTAATATAACAGTTAGGGTTATGGCATACGCTGTGCTTGTGGTCTGGCACAGTGTCGGACTGGCCCACTGGGATACCAGCAAATCTCCCGGTGGTCCAGGTGTCAGTGGGCCCTCTTGCCTCTTACCATTTGGTCTATTTCATGGTCATTCCCTATTTATTTATAGGAAAAAAGAGGCTTAATAATGGAAGAATAGAGTATAGTATGTAGAGATAAAAGACTAGGAGAATAAAGAGGTTGAGTGGGGAGAGGAGGAATAATAGTTTGGAAAGTGGGCCCACGGTCTAAGGTTTTCTGGTGGGCCCCATGCATCCCAGTCCGACACCGGTCTGGCACGTGGTTTTTGCAGGATTCTGTGGGGGTGAAAATTAGGGGGATTTAGCATCACATTTTAAGGTATGTAAAATGCTGCTTTCAATGCACCTTAAAGAGCCCATGTGCTAGACAAGATTAATAATCAAACCAAAGGACCATAGTTTTAAAATATGTGATATGACAAACTGCTTGCCGCTGTTTGAATTTGTCCTGTTAATTAAATAGGACCAAAGATAGATTACATAAGCCCCTCCAAGTGAAAAGTTGCTAAAAACCTGCTCAGCAGCTACCAATCTATAGCTCCACCCCAATACTTCTTGTTTTAGCCAGTAAATTTGGATTTTGCTGACATTTTATTATAGACAAGTACAGGTATGGGATCCGTTATCTGGAAACCCGTTATCCATAAAGCTCCGAATTAGGGAATCGCCATCTCCCATAGACTTCATCATAATGAAATAATTTAAATTTTTAAAAATGATTTCTTTTTTCTCTGTAATAATAAAAGAGTACCTTTTACTTGATCCCAACTAAGATATAATTAATACTTATTGGAGGCAAACCCAGTTTTTGGGGTTTATTTCATGTTTACATAACTTTCTAGTATACTTTAGGTATGAAGATCCAAATTATGGAAAGATCCGTTATGCGGAAACCCCCAGGTCTCGAGCATTCTGGGTAATAGGTCCCATATATTAATGGGAGTTTATTACAATGAATACAGTATGAAACAGAAACATTAAACATCAGGCAGAAAAAATTACTAGTGGACCATATTCTTCTATTCTGCTTTTAAATGACTTTCAATTGTTTGGACCTTGAAAGTAATCCTTCAGCTTCCAGGCAGTAAGTTCAATTTTAAGAGTGCATGCCTGACTGACTCTATTACTTCTAAGCTGTTGGTTGGCCACACTGCGCATCATTTGCTAAGATAAGTTATAACCAAGACTTCCCTGGAGTTCATTGAAACAGCTGAGCCTGGAAAACATGCCAGTCACTCTGCTATAAGAAAACTTTACTGTTGGGACTGATGCAGTTGCTTCATTGTTTACTGTCAGTGTGCCACAAAACTTTAGTTGACATATTGCACTGATAAATTTTAATAAAGATTGTAAACATCCTCATGATGATGTATTCAAACTGCCAAATGAAAGGACTTCAGGTGTTAGGGTCTTTTTGATAGGATGCCTGCATGTCCCTTCCATATTAACATCATACAGAACAAGTGGCATACGTTCACATCAGGGAGCTCATATTTTATTAATGTGACATCTACTTTTAGTGATCTTATCACAACATGTCTACATACTTCAATGTTACACCGCTATGGTAAATTGAACTTTGTTGTCTTATATTGACAGTGTTATATATTTACATAAACATCATCCACATCTAGCAAAACAAATTTTCAGGTTTAAAAGCATGCCCACCTGCAGATTTTAATTCATGGAAAAATGGAAGGCAGTGATGAACACAGAATACACTGAAAAGCATTGTTTCTGATTTTATGCTTTAAAGGAACAGTAAAAAGTGTTTTATAGGAATGACAATATAATGTACTGCTATCTTGCACTGGTGAAACAGGTGTGTTTGCCTCAGAAACACTACTATAATTTATATAAACAAGCTGCTGGTTATCCATGGAGGTAGGTAAGCACAGGATACATAATAGGTAAGTTCTGAAGAATCCCATTGTATACTACAGAGCTTATTTGTTAATTGCTGTGTGTCCTGTGCCTCCCTTTTCATCTTTGAATGACTGTCCCCCTGGCTAAACAGCAGCTTGTTTGAATAAACTGTAGTAGAGTTTGTGAAGCAAATACACCAGTTGTAAAAGTGCAGTGCAATCAGTACATTATATTTGCATTGCTTCAAACGAGAACTAAACCTCCGAAATGTTGAGTCCCCACTGCCCCCCTTCCCTGCCTCCCCTCAGTTTTACCCCAGAATTCTGTCCCCTCTTGAAATAGGGAGCGCACATGCAGAGTGAGCGCAGCGGAGCTCACTGGCTCATCTTCTTTTCTGCTGTAAACTTCATGTCTTCTTTCTCTTCTTCGGCAATTTCCGTCTCTTTCGGCGCAAATGCTCAGTTGTCGCAAACTGGAAAATTGCTCCAAATGCGCATGTGCCATTACGCTGCTCAATTCACAAAGATTGCCGAAGAGAAGAAGATGGTGCCCGTGAACTCCACTGAGCTCACTGTGCAGGGAAATTATTCTTGGGGTCCCCCAAATGTTTAGAGGTTGACCTGTTTTGCCACTATTTATTGAAATTGTATATTACCTCCTGCCCCCCCCCCGCAAGTGCAGGGTCTGCTTCCTCTGTAGTTACACCCCTGGGATCACTGCTTTAAGCCCCACCATTAGCACCCCCCAAAAAAAGGGGACAGAATTCTGGGGTAATACTGTGCAGGGGGAGGCAGGAAGGGGCCCAGTGGGGACTTAAGATCGCGGGAGGTTTAGTTCTCCTTTAATACACTTTACTTTTTTAGTGTTACTGTTCTTTTAAGTCAGAGGTCCCCAACTTTTTTTTTTACTCGTGAGCCACATTCGAATGTAAAAAGAGTTGGGGAGCAACACAGACATGAAAAAATGTCCCAAGGGATGCCAAATAAGGGCTATGATTGGATATTTTGTGGGTCCTATTTGGACTGGCAGCCAACAGGAGGCTCTGTTTGGCAGTACAAATGGTTCTTATTGTAACAATCTCGTTATTCGGAACCTTGTGTAGTGAACGGTACCTTTGGATGCACAGGTGAACCCTGTTGGTTCACCGACGCCCTTTTGGGACCCCAGGCTTTCTGCTGCAGAAACCAACAAGGAAGTGAGTAGCAGGAACGTAAACAAGGTACCGGCAGGGATAAAGTGAAGGCGTAGTCAGAGTTCAAGACAGAGGTCAAAACCAGGATATCAATAACCAGGATATACAGTTGAGCAGGAACAGATAAACTGAAGCCTAGCTTGGGCACCTTCAAAATGGAGATTGGGCTTTTTAAAAGAGATTTGGCGCCAAAGTTTGAAATCCGCATCAACAAATGACGTCATGATGCCCGTGGATGTCCTGACGCTCAGCGGCAAACGCCAGCGACGTGGCACTGGCATCCATTCGCATTTGGTGAAATCGGTGTCGGACGCCTGTGCCCCTTGAGACGAGTCAATAAGAGGGCATTGTTTACAATCTAAAGTATTAGGGTACATCTGAGACATGAGGAAAATGAAAACAATTGGCACTTTATGATAAATAATTTCTGATTAATCCATATGCATTGAATATGCGTCACAGGTTTAGAGGGGAAGGGAGAGTTTGATAGCTTGTTATAGAATTCCAGAGATAGGTAGAAGCCAGAGAGAGGAAAAAATTGTATGAAGGGATGAAAACAGAAGAGAATTAAAGGACCAAAGCAGAGCTTAGGTTGCATGAAGGAGTGTATTTCAATATCAAAATTTAAATATAGGGAGAGGCTTTAAATGTTAGCGGATTATTAATTGAACCTCAGATTTTTCTGGTCCAGTTTTTAAAGGGATAAAGACTAGAAAAACTAAGATTTTTAGACATTTATTATCCTCCAAAGCTGCTAAAACTGCAGATGTTTTTTGTCTTCATGATATTCAAAAGTTTTGTGCTGTTTGACACAGGTTTTCGTTTGAAAATCCAAAAAATTTGTGATTTCTGTTCAATAATCCGAATAATCTGAGTTTTTGTGCATCAATTCAAAAAAGTGGCATGATTGGAATTGTTGCATGATTTTGTCAAGACTTTTCCTGCACGAACAATTTAACGATCCAAATTGTTAGTCAGTTAAGCCAGATCATGAATGGGAGTTAGGTTAAAATTTTGTATTTCATTTGAGAAGAGTTTGAAAGCTAGTGAAAGGAAAGGCATAAGGGAGTAGCAGGTGTGGACCAATGAGATGAATAAATCTTTCAGTCTTGTGTAAAATAGACTGGATTCGTGAAAGATGATTGAAATAGTCAAGGTGGTAAATAAAAGCCGAATAATTGTATAAGTTGTATCTAAGCTTAGGTAAGGTTGTATATGGACAATTGTGCAGATGAAGTGACAGGATTTGGCAAGTGTTTGGATGTGTCGTGTATAAGAAAGATAGGAGTCTAGGAGGCAGTGTGCCTGTTAACTTGAGTGAAAAGCAGTGATGTTAACTGTGAGTGAAATCTGAAAGGCTAGATGTTGGGGTAAATATAATAAATTCTGTTTTCAGGAGATTCCATTTTAGATGGTGCTGTGACATCCAAAAGGACACCGCAGAAAGACAGTGTGTAGCTTGGGAAAGAACAGAAGGAGAGATGTCCAAGTAGACAGGTAGCTTTGGGTATTGTCAGCGCCAGGGTCGCCATTAGAAATCACGGAGCTCCGTACAACAAAATGTTCAGGGCCCCCTGGGCCCCGCCCAGCCCCAAGCCCCACCCCAGATCCCACCCTCGATATTCGACCATAAGTAAATTTGCCCTTAAATGTTAGGCATTACTTCAGAGTTATAGCGCTTACCAGATGACCAGGTAATTTTTACCTTTTGTTTGCAGCAAGTTTATGTATACGCATACATAGCTTTTACTTTCCCACCGCTGGTCCCTTTCTGCTTCCTTTTTTTCCCGCAGCTCCTAGTTCCTGTTCCATGTAGCGTTTAATAACAATAATTGCATTAGCCAAAAAGTAAACTGGCAGTAAAAACTGGTGAAATATTTGTAGACCTTGCAAAATATATTTAATATAATTAATTTTGGTTATAAAAGGGAAAAATGCCATCACTGTTATTGGCAGTCACTGTACTGCTGTGGATGTTGGATGCGCTACAGCTCAGTGCTGTAACATTATCAGTTATGTGTGGGCTTTTCCGTGTGCAGGACTTTTCTTTTTGCCTTCATTAATCAAAGTGGCATATTAGGCAAGCCAGTTTGCATTTTCCTCTTTTCTCTGAAGAGCAGCTAGTGCTTTGGCTTTTAAAGGATTCATGTCCATATTAAGTCACAGGCTTAAAGAAAAACTATATTTTATTTATTCTGTTTTAAGCCTATTTGTTTGTTTAACAGGTTCCAAACTAAGGCAAACTTACTCTTAGGCATTAATCTTGAGAGTTAATAAGACCTCACAGTTCTGTGGTGGTTTGAGAAATAAAAAGAGGTAAATATTGTTTTCTGATAAATACTCTGTTTTAAATATTTCTATACACTCATAAATAATGGACTTTTAGCAAATGCAAGCAGATAGAGGACCATAAAATAGTGTCCTGTGCTCATCCAATTTTTGAAACCTGCTACCCGGACCCGCAACATGCATTTTTACCCACATGGACCTGACCTGACCCACAATCGCTTTACCTGCAACCAAACCTGCTTCTTGCTGACCACCATTATGTTTAGAAACATTATTAACATTAACATTATTATCTATGGCAACCAGTGCAGTTAGAATAATGACACAAACATCTTATTGGATACTATAGCTACTGAGTAAGAAAAAATGTTTCTTATGTTACTACAGGTATAGGATCCCTTATCCGGAAACCCGATATCCAGAAAGCTCCGAATTATGGAATCTCCCATAGACACCATTTTATCCAAATAATCCAAATTTTTAAAAATGATTTCCTTTCTCTCTGTAATAATAAAACAGTAGCTTGTACTTGATCCCAACTAAGATATAATTAATCCTTATTGGAAGCAAAACCAGCCTATTAGGTTTATTTAATGTTTAAATGAATTTCTAGTAGACTTAAGGCATGAGGACCCAAATTACGGAAAGATACGTTATCCGGCAAACCCCAGGTCCCGAGCATTCTGGATAACAGGTCCAATACCTGTACACAGTCTTCTAAATTATAGAAACTTGAATTAAAGTAACTCTTTAAACAATAAATCACATATCATTAAAGAACCTTTTTCAGGCTTAAAGCATAATTATCCACAAAAGGTGTGGTTAACATTTAGTTCCTAAATATTGGGGAGACCTGCTTTTTTTTTCCAACTTATTAAAATAGTATATAACATACAGAATCCTATTTGATCATAGAGAGAATCCAGCTGCTGCAGATTGTTTAGCATCATTGCACCTTTGCCATTAGCTTAAGCAGGACGTTCAGGGATTTATCTGTAATATAAGAGGCATTTGTTATATCTAAGCATTTGTTTTGTTTGCCACTATTAGTTGTTTTCGATTGTTAAGTCTAAAATATGTTGCATTAACAGAATTGTCAGGGTGCTGATTGCTTATTCTGGAGACTGCTGTACTCTGGTTCCCCTTGTTAATCAGTGAGGCTTCTATATGTTTTTCTTGAATGAAGTGGTGTAGAATATTTTTTTTTATCAAGACACCACAATTCAGAATAGGGTTGACCTTTTCTGGGACCGGAAAATTGTAGTCTTTGAATATAGAATAAATGTGTTATTACCATCATTTACAGTATATCACAGAGTTGGATTTAATGTAGATTACTTAGGGGCAGATTTATCAAAACGTGAGATTAGAGATCACCACAGGAAGGATTTACGCACTTTCTATTTATTCCTATGGGCTTTTTAGAATTGTATTTATCAATGACTATTTGATAAATATGCTTTTAAAAATCCCATGGAAATGAATAGAAAGTGAGTGAGTTTTTCTGTGGTGAGTTCTAATCTCACATTTTGATAGATATGCCCCTTAATGTTATCAGAAACAAAGGATATCAAGGCCCAGAACTCTTCACCTACTCTTTAAACTACATCTTACAGGTCACTAATTAACATCATTGTAGTTTATTTCACTTTTTCTAGGCCTTTATTGTAACAAAGATCCTGTTAAATAGTGCTGGTCATCATGTTTATTGTAAAAATATCATTTTTATTTACCCTAACTGACAATATACGCAGAATTAAAAACAAACAGAAAAGAAACTAGCACATACAGTAGTTATTTACATTGCCTCTTGGCTATTGATCTGCTTTTTAAAGCCATACCCATACTGTAGCTTCCAAAACAAGATGATATACAAAAAACCTTTAAAGAAGGGGCTGCTATACTTTTTCAAATTAAGTTTCCTTAGACATGATTCCCCTCTAAAAACCACAAGATTAAAAAACCACAAGATATATGACAATATTGGCATACAGTGGAACCTCAATTTTACATCCCCTGATTTTAAGTTTCCCCTCATTTTACATTGTTGCTTTGTGGTCCCCCCCCCCTATATATTATGTATAATACATTTCCCAGTGCAAACTGGAGTAGTCACGAACCAACAACCTTGAAAGTAGCTAAACCTTATTCACAAAATCGGGACAACGCATGAAAAAATGACCTGTGCCTTGGAGATATTATGATATTGTTACAGGAATTTGTTAGAAGGTGTTCTAGCCTTAAGCCTAAGTGTTTTTTAATGATTGTGATATCTATTGTGAATCTGTACTGTGTAGAAGTTAAAAAATATGATTATAAAATGCTAAATGATTTGAACTGATCTGTATTTTTAAAACTGCTTGTTGCTTCTCAAATCTTAATGGATTTATGCATTAATTTCTCACATAAATAAAATTATTCAAATTATTAAGAAGACTGCTGCTCACATCTACTCTACCAGACTTTAATGATATCATTGTGATTTTTTTAAAATTAGAATATAGATAAACTTTTCTAGCACCCTATATCACTTTTCTTTTCTGCTCATATTTACAGTTTGCTTTCCGAATCTAAACAACTTGACATTTTAAGAAAAACAAGATCTCAAATCCACAGAGAAAATTACAAAGAAGCGGTAAGCGTATAATCAAAAGGCATTCATCATTACTTATTAAAGTAATGACTTTTATGTGTCTATGGGTTTCCTTTGTTGTAAAGATTGGCATTTCAGTCATATGAAAACTCCTAGGGGCAGATTTACTAAGCCCAAGGGAAGAATTCGAATGGTAAAAAATTCGAATTTCAAAGTATTTTTCTGGGTACTTCGACCATCGAATTGGTCAAATTCGATCGAATCGAACGATTTGAAGTAAAAATCGTTCAACTATTCGACCATTCGATAGTCAAAGTATTGTCTCTTTAAGAAATTCTTTGACTTCATACTTCGCCACTTTAAACCTACCGAGGTGTAATGTTAGCCTATGGGGACCTTCCCCAGCACTTTTCTAAGCTTTTTTTGATCGAATAAAATTCCTTCGATCGATCGCTTAAAATTGTTCGAATTCAAAGGATTTTATCGTTCGATCAAAGCATTTGAACTAAATCCTTCGAATTCGAAGGATTTAACTTCGAAGGTTGAATTCGAGGGTTTATTAACCCTCGAAATTCGACCCTTGATGAATCTGCCCCCTAGTCTAAATCTCTTTCGCACCAAATTTCCAAAGCATTAAGAAATAGATGTAGCAATTTGTATTGCACTGGGTAAAGTGACATGTGATTTTTCTTCTTTTCATCATTAACTGTTTGATTTTACCATAGCATTTTATATGGGCATATTTTTCTGCTAAGTGCCTACATCAGTTGGTGTATCGCTCTGAAAATGTCGCATTTTGTCTATTACAGATAGAGTGAGAGCTAGGGATGAAAAATCTTAATATTTAGCTTCTTGAGAATTCACAGTTCAGAAATACTTGACTGTCATAATTGTCTAGAAATGTTATATGGTAATGTATATCTGATTGTGACTGCATACGAAATATCAAGATTTCAAAAAGATTTTCCACCGTTTAATCTAAATTGTGAATCCTAAGATTTTACTTGGTTTATCAATAATGAGAGGTTGTGGAAGCTAGAATTGAATACAAGTTTCACCAGATTGAAATCAAATCAAATAAGAATCATGTCCAATTTAAATCAGCTTTGCCTCCTGCATAAAAAATGGGATGCTTAATGTGAACGTGAATGTAAACTTTATTGTTTCAGAAATGATAATTGATAATATTCATTCTTTTTCATGATATTTCCACTTTAATATATTATGGGGATATGGTAAAATTGAGAGCAGGATGTGTCTGTGGGAAATGCTTTCTTTCTCTCCTAGATACTCTTAAAAGTTTAGAAAGACTTAGGGTGAACAGGTGTTTGCTTTCCCACTGTTTCAGATTTTCATGAATCATACCAAAATGTTTTATATACAACCAAAACAATCTGGAACCTGTCTGCCCAACATTTTATTTCGAAACCAAAGGTATCATATGAATATGATCTTCCTTTTGCTGCTATAACAACCTCTGATCTTCCTCTGGTTAGACTTTCCACTAGATTTTGGAACATTGTTGGTGGAATTTGCTTCCACTGAGTATAATAGTCTCACTGCACTTTTTTTCTTGATGTCTTTAAAAGTGCCTTGATTGCCTTGATGCCTGGCTGAGCACACCATATACCAAAAAAGACATTAGCTATGAATCATATATTTGAAAAAACAATGATAAGTGCAATTATCTTCTTACTAGTACAGGCATCGACAGTAGGAGAATTGTCCTTAAATTATGTCAGTGTGGTGCAAGTACAGTAAGAGCACTGTAGAGATGAATTATATATTTTGTTAAAACAACTTTCGGCACCTCAGAGTGGTTTTAAAACTCATAATTTTAACTATAAATAGGTCCAATAATAGATATCACTAAACCAGCAGCAATCTAGCTCTCTGCAGGTCTCATTTTCAAAACAGGAATATCACAGCTGCAGACATATAGATATCCTTTCCTTAGTCTTACCAATTCTAAAAGCAGAAATTACCGCATATTGCAAGAGACATTGGAATTTCAGTTGCATTTCCTGATATTTCCTGGTATATCTGCACCAGGTTTTCAACAGAGTATTGGTAATAGTAATAGCTTTGCAATTTTTGAATTTCTTAACCCCTCTATTAACATTTTAATTTACTTGTAAAATGTTCTTCAGTGCCACATGGTGTTATAGAAAAAGTAATTGCAGTCAACTTAGAGATATAGTAAATGCTGGGGCAAGGAGTCCAAGAGATATAAGATAAAGTTACATAATTATATTCAAGGCTGGCCTGCAAACTTTTGTGTGCGTAGTATTATCTCTTGATACAGCTGTCAGATTAGCCTTCTACTTAGATAGCTTGTGAGAATATTTCTCTAAATATACAGGGTGCGAGAGTCTAGGAAATGAAATATTTAATTATGTATGCTGGACAGTGTGTGTGTGCAATGACATTCCACTCCAGGGGCCTTATTATGCTGTGTAATATGACGAATTTAGCAAGGTGTGTGATATTTTACACTATGAAACAGCCCATATGAGACACATATCTAAATAAACAATCTTATAAAAAATAGTTTTTAGTATTATGTGTCATTGGATAAGCCATAAAATAAAAACTGCCATTTTAAATACTAAAAGACACGAGTTAGCTAATAGGAGTTATTACACACACAGGCACACATACATGCTAGGTTATATCAGTCAATGAATGGCCTTAATGCACTTGAATTAGTCCCTATGAGGTGATCCTTGAGGCACACAAACAAAACATCACAAAATGGTAACATGGCCTACAAAACATTTGGCATGCCATCACCCTAAAGAAGTTATTAAGAAGGAATTAAAGAATTAAAAAATTACGAGTCAGATTCTAAGGCTTTAAGATTAATTGGAACAAATCCCTGATATTCCCTATTGATAATTAGGCCCCCTAGCATCCCAAATTTACTACTTACATTGCTGGTACCATCCTAACCCATATAATCCCAATATGGTGTTACAAGCCAATATAGCAGGGTTGTTAGAAAGCCTAAATAACCTACCCCACCGCAAACCTCAGATATGGGCAAATTACCATCCACAATTTTTACACCCCACAGAGCCTGGTGTCAAGGGCTGAAACATCTTAAAAAGACCCCATACGCCTAACTCCTCCCCTGCCACTGTGGGAGAAATGCCAATCTTACACACTTTCAAATCCTATAAGATTTCCTCTACTGGCCACAAAAGGGAATCAAACATCTCGGTGACCTTCTAATAAACAACACATTCCTATCATACCCGGAGCTCAAAGCCAAATGTGCTCCAGAGAGTCTAAGCCTGTTCAGGTACTTTCAAATTCGTCATTTGTTCAGGGCCCAATTCTGCACATGCTCCCCAATTTTGAACACCTTGGCACTGGAAGAGTCCTTATTGGAACAGCCCACAAAGCTAATGTCCATACTTTACCACAACCTCTTAGCAAGTATTTTCCCTCCATTCCATAAAGCACAAAACAAATTGCAGTTGCAGATACTAGAGTTCACCCAGGAAGAATGGAATGAAGCCACATAGACATTGTTTACTACCATAATACCAGTAAGCAAGACTGATTCCGTATAAAGTATTCCATCAACTTTATATAACCCCACTAAAACTTAAGCCTATGGGCAAAAGAGACAATGATAACTGCCCCAGGTGTGAAACACCAGCGGAAAACTTCATACACGTGAACTGAGCGTGCCCAGTTATAAACACCTATTGGTCTCTGGTCGCACTAGCAACCACTATTGGTCGCACTAGCAACCACCCTTGACTTGCCACAGGTGATTTATCCACTGGTGTGTCTACTGGGGGTAGTGGGCCATTTAGTGCCTACTTCCAAATTGTAATAGTATAGTTTCTTGTTTGTAAATGTTACATTTTCTTGAAAACAAAGTATTACCTTTAAAAAAATAAATTACGAGTCGGAGAGGGACAGATTCTAAGGACCTATAGGAACTTCAACAAATGGTGTAAAGCAGCTATCAAGAAGCACAAATAGAAAATGAAGAACAGATAGCTTCACTTGAAAAGAGAAATCCCAATTTTTTTAAAAAAAAATAAAACAGGTTACCTGTATTTGCTGATTACACAAATGTATTAAGGTCAACTAATTCTGTCCAGGATGTGGCATCCTTGCAAGGGGTCTGTATAAACTGAGCAGCAAAGTGGCAAATAATATTGAGTGTTAATATATGTAAGGTAATGCGTTTGGGATTGAAATAAAAATATGCAAGCAAATTCTACTCTTAATATCTTGTGGGCATAATGCATGAACCCTCTTCTCAAGCCACCCACCTACCAGAGAGCAATAATAGGACCTTGGCCTCATAATTTACAAAATTTAAAGATTTAAAATAATTTTAAAGGTACCAAATTGCCCCTTAAAGTAAAATTCCACTAGCTCCACTTGCTATGATACTCTAGGCTGAGTAACACAGACCATTTCACTTGAATATTGGCATGATTGTCCATCATACATTCATATAATACACAAGAATGTTTATTTTGGAATTTTACACCAATAGATGTTTTGTACACATAAAATAATCATCATGGTGCTGAGACTCCGGTTATTATTATTATTATTATTATAATTAATAATGCTGGTGTGGTTTGCTTTCAGGAGCAAGGATTAGAACAGGTAATATTTCTTATCACTTATCTGTCTGCCTAACTGCCATTTGATCCAGAGGAAGGCAAAAAACCCATCTGAAGCCTCACCAATTTGCCTCAGAGGGGGAAAAAAATCCTTCCTGACTCCAAAATGGCTAAAATCTGACTAGTCCCTGGATCAACTTGTACTATGAGCTATCTCCCATAACCCTGTATTCCCTCACTTGCTAAAAAGCTATCCAACCCCTTCTTAAAGCTATCTAATGTATGAGCCTGTATGACTGATTCAGGTAGAGAATTCCACATCTTCACAGCTCTCACTGTAAAAAAAAAACCCTTCCGAATATTTTGGCAGAACCTCTTTTCTTCTAATTGGAATGGGTGACCTCCTGTCAGCTGGAAAGACCTACTGGTAAATAAAGCATTAGAGAGATTATTATATGATCCCCTTATATATTTATAAATAGTTATCATATCACCCCTTATCTTCTCCAGCGTGAACATCTCCAATTTGGCCAGTCTTTCCTCATAGCTAAGATTTTCCATACCTTTCATCAGCTTAGTTGCCCTTCTCTGTACCCTCTCTAGAAAGATGTAGAAAGATACTTAAAGGGAATCTGTTGTCATTTTAAACTTTTTTTTTTTTTTTTGCATTTTTATAAAAAAATTCTGCTCATTACACATTCATCATGTGCTGGTCTAACAGCAGGCACAGCATTACCTGTGTGCTTGGAGGCAGCCACTCTGTAATGAAAAGCCAGGTCGCACTACGACATGAGAATCTAGCTGTACACTCCCCCTCACCTCTCTGCCCATGCGTGTGATGTTTGGAGGAGAGAGGTCACATGGTTTGCAGGGAAGCAATTACTTTCACTTTCCTACGTCCTGCTCTACAGCTGCACTAGCAGCCCCTCCTCCCACAGACACTATCAAAGCTCCTGCCATTCTTAAAGTTTGTTCTTTGCTTTCCTTTGGAGGGGGGGGGGGAGCTTTCTCTCCTTGCTGCCTTCCTAGTTTGTTTTACTGGTTACTAGATGAGGTAAAGGAGCTGTGAGTTCCCTCTGCTATCCACCTCACACACACCTTGCTCCTTTTCTGCCTGCAATACTTCTTTTTTCATTAACTACTTACTGCCTCCTTTCTCATGAGCTATTTTAACCCTTCCTAGACTTCCTCTTAAGTTTTCCTGGTTTTCAAGTATGTCCTTATTTTATCCTTTTTTCTATTCCCTGTCATCAGTCCTGGGAGTGTACTCCTGTGTTTCTGCCATTCATTTTTGTGTAAACAAATATAAATAAACTATCTATATAAAATATTTTTTCCAGTGCCCAAAATGAATTGTGTGTGTATATATATTTATTTATTTTTGAAACGTAAGTGGGGGCAGTGATCACAGGACTATATCATTATTTATATGTTTGTATGCAGGATTTCAGTCCTTCTGAAGTGGTGTCAGTGGGAGCTTATCTTGATTCCTGCCTATTGTTCAATTGACAGGCTCAGCAGACAAGGCTCTATTTATTACAGAAGCTTGTAGGAGGGAGGGGTAATGACATCACTCCAACTTGCAGTGCAGCAGTAAAGTGTGACTGAAGTTTATCAGAGCACAAGTCACATGACCTGAGGGCAGCTGAGAAATGTCAAAATGTCTAGCCCCATAGCAAATTTTAAAATTAGATATAAAAAAATCCATTTCTTGTTTTGAAAAACGGATTTCAATGCAGGATTCTGCTGTAGTAGCACTATTAACTGATACATTTTGTAAAAAACATGTTTTTCCACGACAGTATCCCTTTAACAGAATAAGGTCACAGATATTGACCAAAATGTTGGGCTTGTAATGAACTCGTTTTTACGTTTTTTAAAAACCTAATACGTAATACAAGTATGTATGTCTCTTAGTTGCTGGTCATTTATTTCTATAAACAAAAGACGATATATACAGTGGGGAAAATAAGTATTAAACATGTCAACGTTTTTCTTCGTAAATATATTTCTAATGGGGCTATTGATATGAAATTTACACCAGATGTCCGTAACAACCCAAGTAATCCACACATACAAAGAACTCAAAACAAATACGTCCATAAATTAGTAATCTCATTACTAAGGTATCATACAAGAAACATCTTCATGAAACAAGGGTGGACATTTCAGCAAGACAATAACCTCAAACACACAGCCAAGGGAACTCTCAACTGGTTTCAGAGAAAGAAAATAAAGTTGCTAGAATGGTCCAGTCAATCACCTGACTTGAATCCAATTGCATAGTAATTTTAACCACTTCCAATTTGGATTATGCTGTGCCTGGCTTATCAGTTTGTCCACAGAACTGCATATAAATTGCTCTCTATCAGAATTTAAAAGAGACGGATCCACATGGTGAATGAATGGTTACATTTCACCTTATGTACTGAGATATTTTAGTTTATGTACTGTGTGTGCACATTCCTTTTTTCCTTTTCCAACTCATCAGGAATATAACCTAGAGAAAACAAACCCAGTGAGTGCTGGTAACAGTTGCCAATGACCTATAGAAGTCAATGGGAGCTGCACTGATTTTATTGGACCTTTTCTAATCAATTTGGGCTTTTAGAGATTTTAAACTGGGAATTGTCCAAAAAATTTAATTTTTTAGAGGGTTTTAGAGGTAGTCATATTTTTTGGGATTGTTCTGTGTTTTTTTTTTAATTTGTGCATTTAAAATGTGATCTTTTAATACATTTCATGGCATTTGTGGTTTTAGAAAAAGTGAGCTGTTCAGACAGCTTCAAATTATGGGAAGGCCATCTCCCATAGTCTCCATTTTAACAAAAAATTCTATTTTTTTTTCAAGATTTCCTTTTAGCTCTGTAACAGCAAAACAGTACCTTGTACTAAGCGACATACAGTATATCATATCGGCGGCAAACAGTCCTATTGTGTTTATTTAGGGGATATTGATTAAAACTAATTTTTTTAATAAAAAAATTGACAAAACTCTCAACCTCGAATGCCCTTAATTTACAAAAAAATTTGAACGAAAAAAGCATGTACAATTGTGCCATTTTTTCTAAAGTCACAATGCCTAAAACCCTCGAAGATCATGTAGGCAAGAAATATCTTCCAAAAAGGGACATCTGCCATTGACTTCTACAGGACTTCGACAGGTTTTTTTGCTTGACAGTTTATAACAGTTTATAACCATACAAAATTGACCTTTAAAAAATGGGGCCCTATATTTTGGAGCACCATACCTTAAGTCTGCTAAAATTTGTTTTAGCAGACTTAAGGTATGGTGATCCAAATTACAGAAATACTCCTTATCCAGAAAACCCCATGTCCCAAGCATTCTGTATAATTAAAACTTATATTATAGAAAATTGAATTACTTATGAAAATACAAGGTTACCAAAATAAATCTGTATTACAAAATTGATTAATAGACTGGACCCAAGTAGCGTTTTGCATTCAGGATGAATATTTTTCCCATTGAGACAAACTATATTTTCCTTCTTCCTTTGAATCAACTAAAAGTTAGGCAAGTTTTAATTTGGAAAAAGTTGAATTTCATAATTTGTGTGTGTGGGGGGTTTTACCATTAACTCATCTACAAACGTATCTACTATGCTTATGCAAAATCAAATTATTGATCCATATCTCTATCACAATATTGTTGGCAGTCCTTATAGCCACCAGGCCATCTAGAATATTGGGGCCCCAGAGGGCAATGGATCTTGAGAAACTGCTTTTTCAAGTCAGACAACAAAGTAAATTTGAAATCAACATTATCCGTAGTTAGACATTTTAGGGCCCTTTTACTATTCTTTAAAAGGTCCTAGTTAGACAGTATATACTCCTATTCATATTTTCCAAATATTAGTGTGTATCTTTAAGATTATCCATTTACATCCATGTTTTTCTTCTTTTTCTTCTAGATGGCATTGTGTGAAACCCTTATTGACCTAGCATTAAGAGGACTGACATACTATCACACGTATGACAGATTCTTCCTTGGCATATGTGTTTTTGTTGGTTTTTCTGGATGGATTTTTTATGTCATTGTAGTAATTTTAAAAACAAATACTGGCATTACCAAGAAATCATCAAGATTAAACAAGGTAAGAGACATCTGTATGTCTTAAATGTTTTCCAACATATGTATTTAATCAAGTACATTAGTGTTGGAATAGTACAGACAGAGATAGTTCCAGTGCATGTTATTTTTTGCAGGGGGATCTATTGTTGCTTAGCAATATTTGACCTGTAACCCTGTATGATTTTCTTCTTCCTTTACCTGTGTGTGTTCTCTGTATGAAAGTTCCTTTTGCAGACATGTTATCCCGAAGTGTTTATGCTGAGTTCTATAAAGCAACCAAGTTACTGTTCACACAGAAGTTGGTGTGTCTGTCCTCACTTACAAAGACCAGCTCAGATCAGCTCTCTGAACAATGTCTCTTAGTTAAGTGCTGGGGGTTTTATGCCTCATCTAACAAATCCTAAAAGTCGGACTACAAAAAAGCATGCTCTAATTTTCTAATGATTTTAGCAAGGATTTAGAGTTTTTCCTTGAGGAACATTTATGATATTTAACAAATTTAAGAAGAGGGCTCTCATAAGGAGTTATGTGGCTGTCCTGGGTACAAAGGAAGTCAATCAGACCCAGCAGGTAGGTAGATGGGTTGAGAACATGTAGTAAAGTTACTTTAAAAATAAACTGCATGATTCTTTGTCAAAACCTTTGGATATCTTGGTATGGCAAGTCATTTTTTGGTGTCATATAGGTTTGTTAATAGCTTACACAGATCACCTGTGGCCAGATTGACAACAGGTGAAACAAGCCATGCCTACTTGCAATTACATGGAAAGCAATGGAAAGGAACCAGGGCTTTAGTTGTCTGCTCACATAGTACAGTGGAAATGCAGAAAGCTCAGAAACACCAGGTCCCCAGTTCAACTCCAGGCAGGATATTATATTTTAATATTGAAATTAAGCATTTATATTATTAATAGTTTAGAATATGAATGAGTAGCAACAAGTCTTGAGGTCTTTTATTTAAAGGGGTTGCTCACCTTTGAGATAACTTTTAGCATGATGTAAAGAGTGATATTCTAAGACAATTTGCAATTGGTTTTCATTTTTTATTATTAGTGTTTTTTGTGGAGTTATTTAGCTTTTTATTCAGCAGCTCTTCAATTTGCATCTTAACCAATCTGGTAACTAGGGTCCACATTCCCCTAGCAACCATGCTTTGATTTGAATAAGAGACTGGAATATGAATAGGAGAGGGCCTGCATAGAAGGATCAGTGATACAAAGTAACAATAACAATACATTTGTAACCTTACAGAGCATTTGTTTTTTTTATAAGGGAGTCAACTACGTCCATTTGAAAGCTGCAAAGAGTCCGAAGAAAAAGGCAAACAACTAGAAAACTATAAAAAAAAATAATTAATGAAAACCCCCTGTGTAGGCCCCCCTCCCTCCTCCCCCCGGCAAACCTTGACTTTCGGGCGCATGTGCAGTAGCTTCATACCGGCCAATGCCTCCAACTGCGCATGCGCCCGAAAGTCACAAAGTTTCCGATTTCTTTTTTTGGAAACTTTGTTACTTTTGGCACATCTGCAGTAGATCCACACCGGCAAATGCCTCCTACTGCGCATGCGCCGGAAAACGCCGCTGAATCCAGGAAGAAGAGCGCTCGGGAGAAGATGGGTGCTGTGAACTCAGCAGGAGAGGACCTGCATGGGGGGTAAATAAAAAGTTAGGGACATTTGCTGGGGGGGCAGATAGGCTGGAGGGAGGGGGGCCTACACAGGGGAGGGGGGAGTTTGCACATAGGGGTTGACTTCTCCTTTAAAGGTGAACCACCCTTTTAAGTGAGCTTTGATTCTATCGATATGTACAGAATTAAATAGAACAGAAGACACTTGAGAGACAAGGGCAATCTAACAGATGTGGAACCCGCATCACATCCTTAGGAGCAGTGAGCACTAGGTGTTAGTGAACAGTAAAAAAACTGTGTTAATGGTTAATAAGTAGGACTTTTTAATTAGATTCACTAATGAGACACTATTTTATTCGTACTAGTTTTTATCCCCCCACACCTTACTCTCCATCCCACCTCTAACATTATGCTTCCACTTAATGTTCCTTTGATGTTAATAGAAAAAAGGCATGATCCTGATCCAGATGTGTCACTAAAGTGTCCATCTGCATATCGTTACACGGTTTTTAGTTGTTTTATGTGCTTATTCTAATGTGAATATCTGCTTTACTGTTCATTAATTCTAACTATTTGGTACTGCCTCTCATTCTGTTTCTCTGTTTAATTTTTTTCCTGCTGTTATAAAACATTATGTTTTTCTTCAGTGTGTATGGTGTAGATCTAATAATTTGCATGATGGGCTTCTGGTGCTTCCATCACAGAATTACTTATTTTGGTTTGCAAACAAAACATACATTATGTATATTTTTCATTTCCTTGGATATTTGAAAATGATTTCCTGGAACATTATAGTATGTGTATTCCAGCCACAGTGTGTTCCCTGCCGTTTCTAATTTATAAATAAGGTATTTGCTCTTCAAACTAAAGAATGATGTAATGAATTATATTCTCATAATGCACATCTCTTTTGTCGTTCATTTTCTTTTGCGTAAGCAAGAAACAGTCATCCCAGTCTGCACTTTTTGTAAATGCCAGACTGGAAGTGCTCTTAAAAATTAATAGATAAATATAAGGTTCATGTTAAGTAGTTATTTGAAATGCAGAGAGCATTTGCTAATGGATTATTTTCATTTGCTTTATTTATAACGCATGAACATAATTTATGGAGTATCTGACAGACATGCCAACAATTGCAAGTTTTGATGGAGTTTTGCTTTTTTTATCTGAACAGAAAAAAATATGCTGTGGCACTGCAGATATAAAACACAGACAATGTACTTTTTTACTTTATAAGTTCTGCTGTTCTGGTATCTTAAGGAAATCTTTGTTATTTTGGGGGAATTGCAACTTCTCTAAATTTTAAGAATTTTCCATAAACCTATTTTTATACTTTTATGTTGCAGGTAAAATCATCTGTTTCTGTTACACAGTATGCATTCTGTGCTATTGGGATTTTCATCACCACCTCTCTCATAAGCCTGTCTTGTCCTTGGACCTACTACGTTTACTGCCTGTTGCCTATTCTTGTATGGTATGCTGTATCTGAAGAGTAGGTTGAATTTTTAGTATATACTCCTTTTATACCTTGTCTTATGCTTTCAGAATTTACACTGAATCTAGTTTGCAGTTGATTTAGAAAGTAACAATTGCATCAGTAAAAAAATACGTTAACATCGGATTTTACATTAGTTCAGTGGTTGAGCATGTATGCTGTATATGCAATCCAGAGTTACACTGTTATGGCATGGCATTCTATGTGTGCAAAAACATTTAATAGATGGCATCAGAATCAGCATAGTCAGAGAACCAATAACTTGATAATTAAACATCAGTGGTAATATAGATCTTAATAAGATAACTTCACTAAAAGCAGAACCAATGTTTACAATTTTTTTATTCAGTCAACAGATATCAAGCATGAGAAAGTTGTAGTGGACCCTTTACAACTTCAGAGCATTAGACATTTGACATGATGTAATTAAGGGAAAAATACTCTCTCTCTCTCTCTGAGATGAGTTTATGCATATTTTTTCACATTACCCGAAACTTCCAAAAAAAAAAAAAAAAAAAAAACATTAATTAATATATATATATATATATATATATATATATATATATATATATATATATATATATATATATACATGATTCCACAAATTAAGAGGAAATCGTCAAGGAAACCATAGTCTGCCTCTAAACCAATGTATATGCACAGTTTTTACATAATACCAACTGAATGCTGGAGGTATTTTTCCTTTTAAATACATTCTGTCTTGATTTTTATGGTTTACTGTTTACATCGCAAATACTTTACTCTGCCATTTAAAATGTTATTCTTGAACCAACAAATGTATTTTTTTTAGCTGTAATATTGGTGTGAATGCAGCTTTCTGAGTCCATGGTGCCTGATTCTGAGCTTTGAGAAGGAGCCAGCACTTCAGGATGGAAATGCTCTGAGACAGCTTTTGCTTCTCCCCTTCCCACTGCAATGAACAACAACCCAAGTTGTGCTCCCTAGCCTCACCTTTTGGTAGATATGAGAATAACAGAGCTGACTGAAGTTTATCAGAGCACAAGTCACACGGTTTTTCCTGGGAAATGCACATCATGGGGCACATTTACTTAGGGTCGAATATCGAGGGTTAATTAATCCTTGATATTCGACCGTCAAAGTAAAATCCTTTGAGTTTGAATATCGAAGTCAAAGGATTTACCGCATTTCTTACGATCAATCGATCGAAGGAAAAATCGTTCGATCTAACGATTTCCCTTTGATCAGAAAATTTTTAGGAAGCCTATGGGGATGTTCGGTAGGTTTTAGGTAGCGAAGTACTTGGTCAAAGTTTTTTTTTAAGAGACAGTACTTCAACTATCGAATGGTCGAATGGTCGAGTAGTTGAACGATTTTTAGTTCGACATGTTCGATTCAAAGCCGTAGTCGAAGGTCGAAGTAGCCAAAAAAAACTTCAGAAATTCAAGTTTTTTTTTCTTCTATTCCTTCACTCGAGCTTAGTAAATGTGCCCCCATGTCTTGCCCCATGCCAAATTTTAAAATTACATTAAAAAATGTTTTTTTGCTATTTTATAAAACGAATTTCAGTGCAGAATTCTGCTGGAGCAGCACTATTAACTGATGCGTTTTTCAACATGTTTTCCAATGACAGTATCCCTTTAAGGATTCAGTACATGGATTAAGAGGTTAGAGGAACAGTAACACCAAAAACTGAAAGTGTTTCAAAGTAATTAAAATGTAATGTACTTTTGCTCTGCACTAGTACAACTGGTGTGTCTGCTTTAGAAAGACTACTATAGTTTATATAAACAATCTGCTGTGTAGCCATGGGGACAGCCATTGAAGCTGGAGAAAAGGCACAGGTTACATAGCTAATAAGCATTGTCAATGTTTTATCTGTTATGTGTTATGTGCTATGTAACCTGTCTCCTTTTTTCCCCAGCTTGAATGGCTGCCCCATGGCTACACAGCAGCTTGTTTATATAAACAATAGTAGCCTTTCTTAAGCAAACGCAAAAACCTTTTAACAGAGCATGCTAACCATATATTATATGTTACTTATGAATTATATTGCTATAAAATGTAATTTTTTACCGTTATTGTTCATTTAACTAAAAGTTAGTTAGACTGGTAGGTAACTATCTGGGGATGAAGTCTGGGAGGTGAAAGTGCAACACTGACAGCAGTTGTTGGTGATGGAGTGAATCTGGAGCATTGCTTTTGTGTTAGCTCAATGGGTTTACCCTTGTTATTATTCATAGATTTTTGTAAAGGTGCATAAAGGTTGTTTGAAAGTGGGGAAGAACGAGGTGGATAAGATGAAAAGGTCTCCTAACCTAGAATTGGGAAATTATTCACTGCATGTGAATGTGAATAACTACAAATATGGCAGTTTAGATGAGATGAGAATACATTGAGGTTGGAAGACCGTTTGTTTTTTGAAGCTAGATATTAATATGAAAACAGCATTATCTTGTAGACCTCATTATTAGTCGCCATAGTCACCTGCATGGTGTAACAAATACTAGAAAAACTGTTTATAAACATATATTAGTAAATCAGCCCTAATCAGCGTGTTTTCCCATTGTGTCCATAAAAATAACTTTCTTGAGAGGAATGTACTAGCAATTTCTTCTGTTATAAATGACACTTGGCAGAATTGCAAGGCCAGTTATAAAGGGGTATATTAGCCTCGCATGAATTAATATAAACATGAGTATACTATGCTGAGACAATGGCTAACCTCAATGATCTGAAAGTTTCTAATTAATTTTGTTTGTAACTCTAAAAAGATCATGTATAAACAATGTAACTCTGCATTTGTTTTAAATGACTGTGATTCTTCATAATTATTATTCGCATCTTAGATCTCTCGCAAATAGTCCTGATAGATGTATAAGGACTTAAATATTTTACTAGGAATTTCTTACCATCAAAGTAGATAAAATGAAGCCTTAAATGAGCACCTTGGACTTGTGGGAGGTCTTGCTCTAAAGCCCACTTAAGACCACCGTGACTACATTACCCATTCAAAAATTATGCTTAGCTGGTTAGAAATAGATGGCATGTTTAGTTGTAAAAATCTGTCTATGAAAGGCTGTTCTCTGTTTATCATCTGAGTTGTGGTTTTGACCTTCTGAAGTTATATGGAACAACAGGGTTCTGTATGAGTTATTAACTAATTGTGTCTGTGTGGCATGAGGCCAAGCGCTCACGGTTCTGCTTAGCTCAGCTCTGCTGGCTTATATTGCTTGAGGAAATTGCTGGAAGTCACTGCAGCCAGGGGATACTGTTGCTTTTACTCATTATTAAGCTGCTTGAGAATGCATGACAGCCCTTATGGTTGAATCTACGCATTAACATTTGTTTTAGCACTGGCTGTCATGTGCATGTATCGTAGGTATGCAATGAAAAAATGTATCATTACTGATTCTTGACTGCTCCTCATATGCTGGATCAGGGTCATACTGGGGGGTCCTGTCTCAGATGCCCCCCTCCGACCCCCCTGGCAATACTGCAAAGCCCCTGGCGTGCACATACACCCCCTGCATGCGCAATCATACCCGCCTCGCACGCTCGTACCCTCTTCCCACACACTCGCGCTCATACCCGCCTCATAACCATTACCAAATGCGACCTGGCCAGGAGGGTGGGAGGCGGGGTTTCTGAGCAGCAGTGACAGGTAGTGGGTCTGGGCCTGCAGGGCCCACGAGTACCGGGGCCCATCAGGTTTTTTTACCAGTGTCCCGTCGGCCTGATCCGACCCTGTGCTAGATATGTTTTTCTGCTCACAATGATTTTTATCACTTAACTAAAGAAGTAGGGCTTCTACAAATGTTCTATGCCAGCCCAAGGCAACCATAGTCCTTTAGCAGTAAAGACCTGTGTCTCCAAAGATGACCCAGTAGCTCCTCATCTTCTTTTCTGTTGATTTATTGCACATGCTCTGTGCTGCTGTCAGTTACCTTAGATTAGGGACCTGCTCACTATCAGTGTCGGACTGGGACACCAGGGGCCCACCCAAAAACCTTAGACCAGAGGCCCACCATAAAACCTTAGACCAGGGGCCACTCTCAGTACTATTATTCTTCATCTCCACAATCAACCTCTATTCTCCTAGTTTGTTTTCTTTACATACTATAATCTTTTATTCCATCTATTTAGCCTCTTTGTTCTCATAGAAATAGGGAATGGCCATGAAATAGGCCAAAGGTTTAGCAGCATGAGGGCCCACTGACAACTGGGCCCATCGGGAGTTTTCCTGGTATCCCGGTGGGCCAGTCCGACACTGCTCACAATATACTGAATATTTATTATATAATTGTCACAATATAACACTGATTAGTAATCTATTATGATTATTGATACATAGCATCTCAGAAACCAACACAATTAGCATCAGAAGTAATATTGAGCCCTGTTGCATCAGCCTGCATGACAGGCAAACCTCATTTTCTGCTTGATGATTTGCGACAACCCCTAAGCTTAGCTTCTCAACAGCTGCTCAGACGACACTGAGCATGTGTAAAGTCACTGACACTCCTAACAAAATCCAAGATATGAAACTCCTGTGACAATTTGGTCTGGATCATTACTACTACTAGAGATGCTGAACATTTAGGTTAGTTCAGTAAGATCAGTACACCTGAAAATGGGATCACACTAACCCCTTCTCAAAAACAAATGCTTTGTAAGGCTACACAATTTTATTGTTATTGCTACTTTGTACTACTCATCCTTCCATTCAGGCCCTCTCCTATTCATATTCCTGTCCCTTATTTACATCATTTCACGATTGCTAGGGTAATTTGGGCCCTAGCAACTAGATTGCTGAAACAATTGCAAATTGTCTCAGGATATTGTACTATACTAAAAGGTGAACCACCCCTTTAAAGTCTTCCACGGGGCATACTGTAATTTCAGAACCACAATTGTCTTATATATGTATTGATCTGATATTCAGCAGCAGTTAACTGGCAGATTGCTTCCTTTGATGTTTCCACTACTGTGTAAAAGTTGTAAACACTCCATTTCTTGATTATCTTACAGATGGCGTATTCTTATAGATTATCTGCAATCAATGTCACCTTTATTGATCGTGGGATTTTTTACTGTTACCTTCATGAGCATTGAAATATTGGTGAGTACTACAACACCAATAAATAGCAGTATTTGTATCCCTGCACTAGTTCTTCACTAGTTTTTATTCTTTTTTTTACACAAACTTTTATAGGTCCTCAGCTTTTTCTACCGGTCAGTTCTCACGGTTGGTCTAATTGCATTTGCATGCTGGCCAGTGGTAATGCAAATATGGAATCAAGCTAAGGTAGTGTATATAGTTTTATGTATAGCTAGGATAATATTTGTTTAGGATAAGTGCTTATTGTGGGGAACTAAATAAGGGGGAGTTTTGAATTTTGGCCCAAGAGAAACACATATGTGTGACCCCTAGACATACAGTCACAGCGCTTTGTTTTATTAATAACTTTTGTATGCTAAATCTCTTAGACTGGGATGTCCTCTTATATTACATTAATCAAACACAAATCAATAATTTGTTTTATATGATTTGTAACAGGCATACAGTATACAGGTATGGGACCTTTTATCCAGAATGCTCCGTGCCTGGGGGTTTACATAGTGGATCTTTCTGTAATTTGGATCTTTATACCTTAAGTGTACTAGAAAAGCATGTAAACGTTAAGTAAACCAAATAGACTGAGTTGTAATTCACATCATCAAAGCATATTGGTAAGCAGTCGGTGTACTTGAAGGGGGTTGGAGTTGGGCATTATGCACATATGCAACAACGCATTGCCATGGTCCGCATTGGCCATCTTATATTTATCATATTATGTTTCTCAATATCCATGTTTACATCATCAATAACTAGTCAGTGTTTCAGATTTCTTTCCCTGGTACTGACATCACAAACTTGTTCAGTACACTTGTATATCTTTACCTGATGCAAAATCATACAATAGCTCTATGGAGGGCTATAGTATCCCTTTAAGTCATAGGCAATTTTATGCTAGCCCAAGACAGTATTTTATTATCTAATAGTAGTATATAGTATTGGAAAGTACTATTTGGAGCTAGGTTGACCCTAGTTGTTGGCATAGGCAAATTTTAAATTGGGTAACAGGACATTAAATAAAGGAGAAATTACAAAGAATATGATGCTGAATGTCAAAGAATATGTGGACAAAGATGGTAGAATATGCAGAAAATGAAACATTGGATGGACAAGAGGCTTACAGTAAGTATAAAAAAAAATTGTGTCAAAAGTATGCTAAGTAAATGAAGCATAAAACAGAGACGAAGGTCTGTAATTATAAACATACTGACTTATATATGCAAAACATAGCTATATTGTCCTTGGTATTGTTTATAGGGACTAAAAGTACTAGATAGATATATTCTTTATTCAAGATATACAACTCAAATGTAATCTTTATAGATAGAAGTCAAACAGAGAAACTGCATACAGCTAGATCTTGCATAAGTTGCACAAATTAATATGAAGATTGTGTTATATATTTTACAGATGATAGAGATTGACAGGGAGAAAAAATATAAAGCACAAGACAAATAAGTAATTAATTATTAATATGCCAAATTCTGTACAATAAATGGATGGATTAACAGACAGATGTACAGATGTATATAGATTATAGACACAAGGACAGATATATTTCCTTGTTTCTTCTTGAGGCAACTTCGGAAAAGGAATCGCTACGTATGCAATCCCAGCAGCGATTCACATTTTTGCCGGTGGAAAGACATTGCAGGGAGATTATTCGTCCAAAGAAGAGGAGATTTGTCGCTGGGGGACTAGTCCCCCCGAAATCTTACCGTGTGCCACCGGCCTTAGCTGAAAACAGAGAGGTTAATGTTAGATAGAGAAGAAGACATTTTGATTAAAACTGATTAGAACTTGTGGGCAGTGCAGAGGTTAAAAACTTTCTTTTGGTTCTGCAATGAAAATGAAGCGAGGCACGGTTTTAATATTAAGGTTTATTTTTTGCCTAGGGGCAAGCACTATCCACAGATTAATACTTTTAGTCAGAACATTCAATATAATGTTTGTAATAATCTTCCTCTGACCACTAATCTAATTTGTCTGGAATTAAAAGTAATACAAAACAATGTCTGTTATACTTATATTCTGTTGGGAAATATTGTGCATTGTATTGCTACAAGTAATCTTGGCAGTGTATCAAGAGCACATTCTGCAATATGGAAGCAGCCTTAAAGTCCAGTTTCTGTGTATTTTTTCCTAAGCTTTCCAATTTAAAGTGTAAATGCGTAATCACTTACGGTATCTACTGACTTTAAACCCATTAACTATTCCTGCTTACAAGCACTATTAGCACATTACATACAAGCATTATACATGTATTCTTATATGCTTCTCTATATAGCTGGTATTGTATGGCCCTGCAGGGCCTACCCCCTGATGAGTGTGTAAGAAACAATAGGACTGATTTAGCAGCTAAATCTGTTCTATTTGTGTACACAGTTTGCTACTGTGCTGTTAAATATATTTACCTTTTCCTTTTTTTACTATGTAGATAACAACTTTGAACTGGTTTTTCTTATGCTTGCTGCTGGCGGTTTTCCCCTTGATGCCTGTCGTTGGAAAGGAGCCTAACATCACTCTTGTGTAAGATCAACATTGTCTTCCTAAAAGCTTTATAGCACATTTAGTATGTATTGAGTCTGTGAGTCCTGTCGAACACATGAACTATTGTAGCAACAGACTGAAAGAACAATACACCATAACAGGCAGCCATTAAAAAAAAAAAATCCCACTAATTGCTTTTTTAATGTTTATTTTAATGTACATAAGGCAATACTAGAAATCTGGAGTTATTTGCAGAGTTAATCTCCTACTATTTGCTTGTTTCCTAAATGCCAAAAGCCTTGAAGGTTTTATCTCTGTAAGTGCATCCAATGAGTCACAATAAGGGCCATGTGTTTTTTCCCTTGGTTTTTTATTAGGGGTCATATTTATTGTTTTTTCAGAAACCTCAGTGCAAGTAAAAATGTGATCACTGATTTCTAGATCATTGATTTCTGCTTGCAGGAACTGGATTGCTTTCCCCACATTAATTGCTAATCTAAATGTGTATTTATTGCGTGTTTTTTAAATACATTTTCCTACTAATATCATTGCAAATTATAGTTCAAATTATAACTCAGATCTCAGATTTTATCTACCCATTCGTCTCCTAGTGATAACCATTTCTACTGAACTACCAGGTCACCTCAAAAAATTTTATTTTGACTTATCATGCAATCTTGTTTTGTAGTTGGTGAAACCACAATCATAGGTGTTATACTTGCTTCAAACATTTGTTATTGCATGGTGTTTCATTTGTGTGCATATCTTAAGATTTGTGGCTCAGTAGAAGTATATTATTATTACTTTGCTGCAATTTCCACAACACATTCCTGCTTTTATAAATGTGTCAAGATAACATAATTTTGACTAGTAGTGAAAAAACTGAACCAAAACAAGTCAACACCTAAGCTTAGTTTGTACCAAAATTAAGCAACTAATATTTCATGTTGAAAATCCATTTGGATGAAGACTGCATTTACCCCTATATTCTGGAAAATCTATTTGTGCCTTTACAAGTTTAGCCTTCTACATGTTTACTTAAATTGACCAAGCATCAATTAATATAGCCATCATGTTGTGGCCAGAAATGTCATGCTGTAGAGTAATATAAATAGGACTAACCACTAATCCCCCTTTTTGATAATGATATGACCCCACTAATTGCAATTCAAGCATAATTGAGTACAGTAGAAGGTAGATATCTGTATATATTGGGAACCAAACTGTACAGCAGAGTCCCCCACTGTGGCTCCGAAAACCATATCTGTGAAGTTGTATGATGAGTTGCATTAGAGTAGAATGGCAGTATATGTGTTTTAGATTTTTAGCTGCAGTTCATCATATTGTTCCATCAAACTTTATATTTGCAAAAAACTGCGCTTTTTTTTGCATAATGTGTTAGGCGATTCTATAACAAAAGTGTTCTAGCTTTGACTTTATAATTCTTTATAAATATTATTATAGCAGATAATGACCTTGTCTTTTCCTGTTCCATGAATTTCTTCCTGAAACATTGCTGTCTCTGTATAAAAACCTTATCGTCTATTGAAAATATAATGAATCATAAAACAATTCTTTATGAATCCGTTTCCCTATTTTATTTGACTATAATTATAAAGTGTGACCACTCATGCCCATTTGCTAGTCAAATCTAATATGATCTGACTGATTGCCAAATGATCAAATCACATAGAAATCACACAATGTATGACAAGTTTCATGTATGCCTATTTTTGCCCCTACACCCTCTGCTTAATCTACTTGCCCTGTTCATGCTCCTAGTTTCTTGACCACAGTTTCTAATGCACCCTAAAGGAATCTTTATACTCCCTCACAAATGCATAGAGAATTCTACAGATAATGATATTCTAATTCTAGATTCTAATCTGTTCATTTATATGGAACTTTAGTCACCCCAGTCTTGTTGCTGCAATAATATAGCCAAATAAAATAAAGTTGCTATTCTTCTCTACTTTACTCACCAAATCTGATCCATTAGTCCCTTTTGTAAAGCCACCCACTAACTTCCATATCCTTTTGAAATCTTTGCAAAGTGATACATAATTAGTGGGTAAATGATGTTGCTTCATGCACTATAGATCTACCATCTCAACAATCAAAACATTCAATCAATATCTTTGTGCCTAACTGAAGAAAAAGATGCAAAAACACGAATGGAACGGAGTACTGAACAGCTATAAAAATCATCTTAAGTAGCACAGGGGATGGATGCATACTGCAGGCAAATTATATGCTTGGTTTGAAAACAAAGCTTTACGCTGTTTTCTTTTTCTCCTACCCATATGTGAGCAAATCAAGCCAATTGTATTATCAGAATTATGGCTTCACTAAGAGGCACATTTATCAAAGGTCAAATTATGAATTCATGTGAGTTTTTTAAAACTCCCATAAATTCGACCAATCGAAATTTAATATTAAAATCTAATTTTTAAAACTTGGACGAATTGAAACGACCCGAAAATTCAAATCGAATTCGATCAAACTCGATTACAGTTTTTCTCATAAAAAAACTTGAATGTCAGGAAGGCTGTAAACATCTTCAGATTGATCCCAGGACCTCTCCCATTGACTTAAACAGCAATTTGGCAGGTTTTTATATGGCTAATAGTCGAATTTGAATTCTTAAAGGGCCAGAGTATTAGAAATCTTGAAATCTAATTTGAATTTTTTTAAAAAAACTCAAATCGAATTTGGATATTTCCCTAGATGAATTTCAGAGTTTTGACCATAAAAAAAAAAAAATTGAAATTCAAATTTTCAATTTGACCCTTATGGTTTTATCAAGGTTCGAATTTCGAAGTAAAAAATACTTTGAAAATCGACCATCGAATTAAAATACTTCGACTTCGTATATAGAAGTTGAAGGATTTTTCACCGAATTCGGCCATCGAACCCAGAAGTTATGTGCCTGAAGAAGACAACATATTGTCCTGAAAGTTTGCCACTTAGTTTGAGAATTTCAGTTATTCATTTAAGTTATGTTGTCCTGTCAAATTAGATTTGTCCCTAGAGCCTAATGTACTATATCACCCTTTTTATTCTTAAAGTAGAAGGAAAGCTACCATGGCAGTTTATTGCCAATAGATCAGCCACAATAGTGCAAGCTAGAACACTATATTTATTCTGTAAAATGCTTTACCATACCTGAGTGGTCAGTTTCTGAGCTGCAACAAAGTTCTCCATGATTGGCTGAAAGGGTGGAAATAAAATCCAGAATATATATAGGATATACCTCTTTATTGGATATTTTGTTACATTTAAGCTGTTATGCTCAATGATAGTTGATTTTCCTTTCTCCTACCAATTCTATATTTCTGTAGGATCCACCTACAGTGATAAGTCAAATCCCTTGGTTATCCTTGTGGAGCCACTTGAAATGTTGCATTTCTGGAGCCAGCACTGTGTTCTTGCTATGCAGGAACTGTACATTCTACATTCTGTAGCACTTAACCAATTAATTCCTAGCTGCTGTCCTGAATTATTTATATATTTATTTATAAACATGAAATACAGAGATGCATATTTAGTATATTGGAAATTTGTCCTCATTCAAAATAGGGTTTAACATATATCTGTTTCTGTCACCAGTAGAGTTAGAGAGCATAGCATATTGTACAAATATTCCTTGCGTGCATATTTGCAGTTATTTAAATGAGTGAGTCGGATGATCCACAATTAAAAAAAAAATTAATTCATGAAGTACTACTGCAGTTGCAGTGCAGTTGCACAAATATACAAGGTACAACATTTATGAAAGGTAATTTGCATCAAAACCCACTCCTCGCACTCCACATAGTTGTGTTCAGAGACTTTGGTTTGTAAACCCTTTTGGATTTTCAATATTTTTACATAAATATGACCAAAAACATTATGTGGTTATGTAATAAAAGGCACTACGTTTGCCCAGGAGCAGTAACCCATATGAACCAATCTACAGGAAGCATTTACTGGTTACTTGTTTAAAAGCAATCACCTTATTGGTTGATATTGGTTATTGCTCCTGGGCAAACTTAGTGCCTTTTATTACATATTTTATTACATATCAGGGTATCTGTTATTCACACAAATTACAAAACTAGATAGGACCTAGAATTGTACTAGCAATTTCTGCAGGAAAATGTCAAGCTATCCCTTTGCGAACTGAAGCTCAAGAGAAAGCTGGTCATGCAGCAAGACAACAACCCTAAATGCACAAGTGGATTTTTGGGGTACAGTCTATATTTTCCTTGGGGTACAGTCTGTATAGTCATGTCAGAGTGCACCTAAATGGAAGGTGGTCTGCTGTGCTAGAGTAAAGGATGGTTAAGAGGCTGGAGGATTGTTTAAACTAGGCAAGCTGATGAGCTAGACTAGAGTATTATGGGAAAGCTGGGTTTGACTGGGCAGTGGGATTAGTAAAGTGTCATAGGTTTGTATTATGCTAAATGCTTTTTTTATTTCAAGTACTTTAAGAACTTACTAGGAATGACTCTCTTTTGGAACTAGTAATTACTAATAATGCTGAACTTTTTTGCATAAGTGAGCATTAAGGAAAAAGTGCTCATAACATCATCTTCTTTTAGATTATGTTGCAGAGTCAGCCCTATAAGGGGGTAGTTAAAACAATTAATTTTAGACGTGCAAACTTTGCCAGTATAAGGACTCTGAACCGGGAAAGGATTTTCACAGGCATAAAGAAGGATAATGGAATGTCTTTAAAATGCTGCTTAACAAATGTGCATGCCAGTATAATCTCCTTGTAAGCAAGGAACAACATTGCAAAGCAAAACCTTTGATAAAAGTGTTGGTGTTGAGGGTGGTAAGAAAAGCATGTTTTTAAAGCACCCAGATTAGCTGGTGATAGCTGAAATTTTTATCAGGTATAAGGAGGCCAATAAAGCATGCAAAAGCTATCAGACAAGCTTAAATAGAGATTGAAAAGGGCATTGCAGGTAGGAGTAATATTAATCAAATATTTTTTTAAGTATTAAAAAAAAATATCAGAAAGAGGTACAACCCTTATTACTGTATTGAGGGGGGCAGGTAGTCGTTAAGAACAGGCAGGTCGGACTGAGAATTAAAATAGGCCCTGCCATTTCAGGTACACAGAGGCCCAATCAGCCCACACAGAGGCCCGAACAGCTCCCCACCAGCCCACTAAATACTGACTTTCTATGGCACCATATAGCAGCCCCTCTGGCATTTGCTAGAACCCACAGATTGCCAACAGGGAAGAAGCAGACAATCTCACAAGTATTTTTTATTTATCTACACAACTGAAACGGATAACTGTCACCCATTTAGACAAGAGGAAAAGAAGCATCGTAGGTAGTTTTTCACAGTAGGGAAGTGAGGTTGTGGAATGCCCTGTCTGGTGATAGTATAGATATTGGTCTATATATTTTATGTATGTGTAAATGTAAGTAAGTGTAAATATAAGTCAGTATAAGTACATATACTGTATATATGTGCACTAGGGTTCATATGGAGGGGTTGAATAAACATTGATCTTTTTCAAAAACGAATGGAAAGAAAGTTTTAAAGTTTTGGAAGGCCGAGTCAAAGTCCTAACCTTAATCCCTTAGAAATGTTGTGAAAGGACCTGAAGTGAGCAGTAAGGACCAGGAGGGGGCACACCAGTTACTGAAAGCAAAGGTCCACATACATTTGTCAACAAAAATATGGAACTTTGAACCATTTTCTGCAGTAAATATAGTAAATGAACAATCATCATGTTTTTGGCTCATTGTGTTCCCAGTAGTTGAAAAACACATCTTGAAAATTCATAAGGGTTCAGAAACTTTTAAGCACCAGCACCATGTGGTCTATGTGGAGACTAGATAATAGAGAGATGCTTGAGCAGAATGACCACATCTTTTGATAAGCTTCTAATTATTTAATTTTGATTTTTTTTTTGTTGCTCCTGTTTTGTTGTTTGACCTTTATTGTCCTTTTTTATAGCACCACAGCTGGACTGCTAGCTCTTCTGATTTCTCTTGCCTACCTTTGGGTCATTTATAGCAGAAAAAATACATCCATTGGAAATATGGATATAATGATGCATGTCTGCCAGGTAAGCAAAACTCTCTTTTAGGGCAATGGTACACCAGGAGATTAACCAGCAGTAATGTTAATCACTGGTGGTAAACCCCATGTGTTGCTTCAGTCTCCCAAAATCTCTTCAAGTTGCCTCAAGAGGAAACTTCAGGCTATTTTGGAGGACTGAAGTGACACCCGAGTTTTACCACTAGTATTTCTCATTTTTGTCTGTGGAAAAGCTTTTAGAGGTAGTCATCCGCAGAAGCAAAGATTTATCAATGTTGATTAATCTGGTTTGCCATTGGATTTATCAGCGACTGCAGATTATGTCAACATGGATGGAAAATAAAATATACATGTATATTTGTTCTCTAAATAATAGTATGGATTCAGATATTTGCAACTATAATTTTATCATTTAAGTCTTAAATGCAGATTTATTTATATCCATTTATTTATATTTTCCCACCATTTTATAGTTAGTTTTACAGTCTTTTATGGCCTTATTAGAGCTTGCACTCTGATTTCTCTAGCACAGCCAAGCACACATACTAGGGTTAGTTCTAGCACAAGCCATTAACTGTGCTTGTAGATTTTTGTATTGGGCCCTAGTCAGAATGAAACCTAATTTCAAAGTTTCATTAAAAGCAGCTGTTATAATTGATACAATAATGGCTAACATCCTACTGATGCTGCTGAGAAATGTATCAACTAATGTCGCAAATTCTATCAGTTAAGGATCACTGAGCCACTACATTGTAACACCAGAGAGAGGAACATTATACTTCAGTTTTGGAAAACAGTGCAAAATAATAAAATGTAAATCCACTGCAAAAAGTCATTATTTATAGTGAACAATCTGAAAACAACCAAACTAAAAACGTGTTTGGAAGGTAAAGACAAAGTTCATACTCAGACATTTTTTTGTTTCCCTTTTTGGGGGAGGGGGAAAAAGGGGACCTTGGCTCTGACTGCTTAGCAAGGAATCCTAACCAATAAACATAATATTTTCAGAGATGTTAACTCGACTTTTAAAGGAATTGTACTATATAAAAATAAAAACTGGGTAAATAGGCTGTGCAAAACAAAAAATGTTTCTAAAATAGTTAGTTAACCAAAAATATAATGTATAAAGGCTGGTGTGACTGGATATCTAATATAACAGGCAGAACACAATTTACTGCTTTTCATCTTTCTTGGTTTCTGCTCATTGGCTGCTGCCTTGTGTGGTAACCAATCAGTGACTTTAGGGGGCCACATGGGTCATAACTGTTTGATACTTACTCTGAGCTGAATGCTAAGGATCAATTGGAAACTCACTGAATAGTTATGTTCCATGTGGCCCCCCTTCAAGTCGCTGACTTACTCAGAGTTAGAGAGCTGAAAAGCAGGAAGTTGTGTTTTGTTCTGTTAGACATCTGCTCACTCCAGCCTTTATACATTACATATTTTCCTAGCTAACTATATTAGAAATATTTCTTTATTTTGCACAACCTGTTTATTTACCCAGTTTTTAATTTTACACTGAACTGTTCCTTTAAGCTCTTTAACAAACCATTGCACACATTCCAGGAAGCCAATGCTTAGTTTGGATCACTTGTAGATACATTTTCCCTAAACTCACTTTTATATTAAGTTTGGATTCATGTCCCAGACTGGGATTTAAAAGTGGAGTGGCTGTGACATTAGTGACTTTCTATGGCATCTTACAGGAACTTACAGCAACCCACTGGTTGGGAAGTACCAGCATCTCCACTTGTGCCCCATACTATTTTGTTTTTAAATCTTACAACAGCCTCTTGGCCTGTTTAGGTGCAGTGTGACTGGATGGGGGGAGGGGTCAGGCATGCATAGGTAATTTATTCTTCTTTGGATCCCATTTTGCTTGTTGACAGGGACCATTACACATGGGCTGATTTCTGATGACAGCCCTAATTGTAATTGCATGATAGGATGTCTGCTGTACTTCCCTGACCAAATACTTATTGCTAGAAGTCCCATGAAACATTGTTTCTTTATCTATCCTCCAATCCTACCTGTAACATTTCAGTCCAATGCAAGACACATGCTCTTTGGTGATAGGGTCCCCTAAGGAGAACATTATACTATACACCACTGGACACAGGTTTAAACTTTGTTATTGGGACAGTCAATGAAAATGTTATCAAAACCGTTAGCAAGACAGAACTACAGCTACCCATGTGACGGTTTCTTAACTTTAACTTTCTTGTCTCAAATGATTCACATTGCGTAGAGGGAGAGGATGAGGGGGACAATGCCTGCAAGATTGGGGGGAGGCTTTTGGTAGGGGGTGTTTAATTCCCCTTTAAATACCTTGGAATTATATACCTTTCTGTGTGAGCACCAACATGCAAACTGGACTACTGGAATGGATTAACAAAATTCTTTAAACAGAGAAACCCTTTTCTGGAGCCTTGTTTATATAAATGTTGTTAAAGTTTTATGAACCATATCCTGAATCAGCCAGTGACTATATTGATCTGAACCAAAAGTGCAGTTATGAGGTGAGTCTGGGAACTCTGACTCCTCTGTATACACTGAATAAAAAAACTGATTTAGTACATTTGCCTTTTCTGTATCTGTTATCGCCATACTGGTACCATTTTTTTTTACTATTAATATACTCAAAAAAAACTTTTTGGGGTTAGTCTTAGCCTCTGCCGCAACACACCCCACATTTCCAATCTTTGCCTTCCGGATTGCTGTTTTATAACTTTTATTATAGTGTTTATATATGTTTAAATGCAGCTTCTGTCCCCACAGACTTGTAGTTTTTAAATGCCTATCTCTTTTTTCCTATTAACTTTTTTACCTCTTTATAAGTCACATAGGGTGTTTCTTGGTGCTTCTACCATTACTACTTAGGGGAATAAATTGAGAACAGTAAGGATTTAATAACATTTTAAATGCCAACCATTGCTGTTCTGTGCGGAAAACATAATGCTCCAATCTATGCTCTACAGGGCAGCCCTTAAGGAGCTAAAATTCACTTTTCTGAAATTGTTTTTTTTGTTGTGTACATTTGTTTTTTTGCACCAGACAATAAATGAGATCACATAATGGTCACCAGGGGTTCAATCACTTGCACATTTGCTATACGTTCTGGGTCATTAGAGATCACTAGATCCAGAATAGCATTTTGTCTGGTTGGCTCCTCAACAACCTGTGTCATAAAATTTTTATGCAACACATTTATAAACTTGCTCCCATTAACAGCCCTGACAGTTACAGTATGTTGCTCCAGCCAATATCTGTGTAATTAAAATCCCCCATTATGATTACTTTCCCCAAACTGCAGCCTTTTCTATTTGCATCAAGAGTTTAGCCTTCTCCTCTCCACTTACATTAGGGGGTCTATAGCATACTCCTATAATTCATTTGCTGGACTCTCTACAATCAGTGAAGAGCTCCACCCATATGGCTCCTGCCCCCTCATTTTCTATCACCTCCTCATTTATATCAGCTTTTTAAACTTCAGACTCCTTGCCTTTGCAAGCATACTTTTATTACTGGTACCATATTGCATATTTGACAAGAGGTCCTCCCTGTCCTTAAAAGTACCCCCAACCATATCTATGCTTCCATTTTCTGTTCCTATGCCCACTACCTCGTCTAATCTGTCTTTCACTGAATCCGTTACTGCACCCTCCCACACTAGTTTAAAATCATCTCCAACCCTCTAGCCATCTTCTCCCCCAAAGCAGCTGCACCATCATTGAGGTACAGCCCATCCCTGGCAAAGAGCCTGTAGCCAATTGAAAAATCAGCCCAGTTCTCCAAAAAAACCAAAGCCATCTCCCTAAGCTCCAGCTGTCTTGATAGCACAGCCAATATCTCTGAGAAAATTACTTTGGAAGTACTAGCCCTCAACTTTACACCTAGTCTTTTAAAATCATTCTTAAGTACCCCCCCCTCTAATTTTGTCATTGGAACCTATATGTACCAAGACCGCTGGGTCTTCCCCAGCCCCTCCCAATAACTTGTCCATTGTATAATATTTTTTGTTTCATTTGTTTAACTAGGTTTTCTTCATCTTCTTTTTGGACTTTTGAAAATCAGATTATGTTTTAGGTCACATTCTTGTAAAAATATAGAAAATTTTGAAGGGTTCACAAACTTTCAAGCACCACTGTTCTGCAAAACTTGTTAACTTGTACAACTTGCTAAATGCTGAAGCAGCTGTTGGAGGTTGGGGACTGATGCATTTTAGAAGACAGGACATAAGGAACAGATGACATGTTGATGGAATATTGGCAAGAAATTTCACTGAAAACACCTTTGACCTTCAGTCACTCTTAACTAGTTATTATAATTAACAATTACCTAGTAATTTTACTTGCACGTTCTGACCATTCTTACAAAAAACAAAACAATATTTGAATAGGAGAATAAAAAATACAAAGTACAGAATTTAAAAGCTGTTACATTATTGAGTATAACATTATACCAATAACATATCTATCTTCCCTACAATGGTATTTGGGTACTATTCAGGTTCAGTGCTTAGCATTTTTAGGGTAGAATTTTTTTCATTCAACAAAATTAAGGACATAAGTCAAGTGCATGATTTGTTTTCCAAGACACTGTATATGTGGGATCTACCAGATTTCAATTCTAATAATAGCATTTTTTATTCCTTAGTTGATCGCTAATAAAAACAGTTTCCCAATAAATAAATCACCATAAAAAAACAGCAGAATGGTTGTTTGGCCTTAACAAGCAATACATTGATCTCTATAATTGTTCTTGAGACTTAAATTGTAATACTCGGATTAGCACATAAAAGTCTGAGCTTGGACACAGTGTTCAGTCTAGACATGAAGTGACAGTGAATATTTTCAGCACATCTTTCTCTGCCTTAAAGAAACAGTTCAGTGTAAAAATAAAAACTGGGTAAATAGATAGGCTGTGCAAAATGAAAAATGTTTCTAATATAGTTAGTTAGCCAACAATGTAATCTATAAAGTCTGTGTGTGGGTGTCTAACAGAACAGAACAGAAGACAACTTCCTGCTTTTCAGCTCTCTAACTCTGAGTTAGTCAGTGACTTTAAGGAGGGGCCACATGGGACATTACTGTTCAGTGAGTTTGCAATTGATCCTCAGCATGCAGTTCAGATTCAAAAGCAAACAGTTATGGCCCATGTGCCCCCCCTCAAGTCACTGATTGGTTACTGCCTGGTAACCAATCAGTGGAAACCAACGGAGCTGCAAAGCAGCATGTAGTGTTCTGGCTATTATGTCAGACATCCAGTCACTCCAGCCTTTATAGATTGGCTAACTAACTATATTGAAAACATTTTTTATTTTGCACATCCTACCCAATTTTTATTTTTATACTGAACAGTTCCTATAACACTAAGTTCATGCATGCTGGTAGAGACAACAGAAATTAACCATTCATGAAATATGAATGGTTTTGAAATGAAAACTGGAGGGATTATACGGATTACATTGAGAAAATATTTGCATTAATCGGTGGTCCATAACAAGAAGACAGTGAATAATAACTGACCTTTTCTTAAGTACTGCCACTGACATTTTAAACAGTGCCTTGGGAATAATGGGGCTCATTTATTAACGCAGCGCAGCACATAATTGGACTCAAAATTTGACTGCGCCATCACAAGCGACACCGCAAATATATTTGTGTTATTTCGCTTATCACTTAGCTTTTGCGATGGCTTTTTTTATGCGCTTTGCGCAAAAGATTGGGCATTTATATCGCAAACAATGCCGTGTTTGAGAGGGGCGTGTCTGGGGCGTGGCTACAATGCACTTGTACTGCGGCTGTCACAGAGTTGCGTCTATATATTCGCACATTTGCGCCCACACAACAGCACCACCATTTTTAAAACAGCCTCTTGGTGGCATAATAGTAACGCCCTTCAAAATAGCTGCGCTAGTTTGTTCGCATTTTTGCGATTCATGTTGATTGAATGTCAATTTTACTTATGTGTGCAGGGCAATACTGCTAAATTAGGTTCTGGCAATTGGTGTCTGCTGCCTGTTGGTGGGGATGTTTGTTTTTCAGATGACAAATGCTGTGTCTATTACTCCAGTTTCTATCGAAAGCCTAACCTTTTCATATCTGAATCTATTACTGAAATCAATGCATGTTTGCTAGGGTAATTTGGACCCTAGCAAACACATTGCTAAAACTGCAAACAAGAGAACTGCTAAATAAAAAGCTAATTAAAACAAACTCTACAACTAATGGAAAATGATAACCACTAACCAAATGTTAAACTAAAAGATAACTCACAGGAGAACAAGCAACCAGGTCTCGCCCCCAACATTTTAAAAGAGACCAAGGTTCCTTTAAGAGTTCCAGGATGCCGAAAAACCTTTGGAAGCAAAGAAATATTTGCGTAAAAATAAATGCAGGTGGGGCACATTGAACGCAGTATGCGCGATAGGTAGCGCAACTAAAATAAGATGTGCGTTCATACATGCGCACTACTAAGCCTTACCTTTGCGGACTTCCAGAGCGCACAATTTATTATAAGCATTGCGACAACTGAGACGCAGTTCCGCGCCGTCTCAACTGCCTGCGTCTACAACAGCGCACAATCGCACTTTTTAAGGTATCTTGCAGGGTTGTGCGTAACATTAATAAATACTCGCATGCTCTGGGCAAATATCAGACCTCTGCGCTCTTTTTAGTGCTGCGCTAATAAATGAGCCTCACAGAGGCTTAGCAGTTTAAGCACATGCTCACCAATATTGAACTGAGAACAATAATAGTATCTGTTTGTTTTTAACCCCTTAAGTGCCACATAATGTAGCATATATGTTCTGTGGAAAAGCCATTTGAAATGCCACAGAACGTAGATTCTACTTTCTGTAGCATTAAAGGGTTTGGGAATGGAGGAGCGGCTTTTTTAAAAAAGCCATTCCTTTTCAATCCCCGGCCCCTAGGCAACGAGCATGGGTGGGGAACGAGTGGCCCCTTAGGCGCGATCGCCCAGGGGCCCCAAAGGCAGCAGCAGACATGTGCAATGGACTTGTCCTGCTGCTGCTCGCACTTCCTGCTCCTCCATCTCTACCCACTTACTGCGTCAAGATGGTGCCTTCTCTTTCTCAAGCCCTGATGGACGATCATGAGCCTGCCACTTCAGTGCCCCCACACAAACACATATTTTACCAATACACACTTCACACTTACACACACATACAATTTTGGGGGATCAGGGGGGTCACACACATTCACAGCACTCACACGCTTGCACACACAGCACGCAATTGGCCAATTGTACACACATGTACAAACTTAAACTATTTTGTCTTTTTTTAATTATTTTTATTGCATTGTCTGTTTTTTTCCTTGAAAAAAACTGTTTTATTGCCATTGCGAATATTGCATTCGCTAATTGCACTGCGCAATATCTTTTGTATGATATTTCGGTGATTATATTGCAATTTCGGTGATCGTGGTGCATTTTTAGCCATTTTATTGCATGTTTAGCTATTTTATTACATTTTCAGGTTTGTGTAGGTGTTGTTTGCTTATTTCTGGCCGTAAAACCTATTTGGCCATGCTAAAATATTCAAACTTTGATTCTGACTGCTGATTACACTAGGTGGGAAAAAAACATCGATTTTTGTGGTTTTGTTGAATTTTATACCATTACGCTCTGTTCTTTGTTACTTTTTGCCCATGGATTTTTTTTCTGCTATATATCCATATTGTTTTCTCTAAATGCCAGTTACTTTGGTAAACCTTTGCACAATGGGCATCAAACTGTTTAGTGGACCCCTGTCAATCATATCCAGTGTGCTTTTTCTTGGTATCTAATACAGTGTGGGATTTTGAAGTGATTTTTCAGAATTTTTATACATTTTTACGTTCAGAGAAGCTTTGATGTTTGGTAGTTAGGAGTGGAGAGCCATAGTTACCCATTTTGGAATCAGCAGAATGTGTACTTTTCAAAAAATATATGGTTTTCTGGGGTAAACCTACTGTTTCAGGATTTTTTTGGCCTTGGAATCTAAAGTATGCCATTTTCTGCCTTAGTGCTTTCAAAATTCGGTACTATACTGTCGTGAGTTTTTGCTGTACAGAAGTCCTAAATCTCCCTAAAACTATATATATATCTGGTATTGGCACATTCAAGAGACATGAGGCTTTCCAAAACAGTTGGATTTCCATGCATAAAATTAAATATTTTTCTGGTATAAATCCATAGTTTGTAATAAATAGGAATTTTTCATTTTTATATATCTTTTTGCAGAGGTGGAAATACATGAATGTTCCGTGTCTTTCAAAAAAACAATGTGTATAGTTTTCCTAGGTTAACTATAGGTTTCCCATCAGAAAATGCCCTTAAAGTGAGAGAGTACAAAATATTTAAAAAAAGGGCTGGCATTTCACGTAACCAGAATGTGAAATTCTGCTGGCACTGCTCTTCTGTAGCCTTTCTACATATTTACAGTATTAGTACACTTGCCTGACCTATCACAGGTCAAATGATTGATTTTGCAGTAAGCCTATTGCTCATAATTCTCTTAGGCCTCTTGTCCAGATTGCAAATGGCAGATGTAAATTATCCAGATATTAAACTACAGTTTTTCTTATTTTTGGATATATCAAAAACCTTAGTGGTTAGGTCTCTAGTCTAAACAACCCTGGGTCTACATCGTAGTCCTTCAGCTAGTCACAAATGTTGTCCTACAATATATACTGTATATATATATATATATATATATATATATATATATATATATATATATATATATATATATATATATATATATATATATACAAATACAAGAGGTCCTCTGCACTCAACCCATTATGAATATTTTTAAGACAGAGACATTTTGTGCATACTGCTACTGAAAAATGTCTTACCCTTTAAACAAAACAGGGATTGTTTGTCCATATATTGCAATATATTTAAGCTGGCCAACTACGTCAAAGTCATCCCATATCTGGCCAGCCTATGCTTAATTTTCATCTGATTCATTAAGAATTATATTGCTTCATTATACATTTTACAAAGGGACTAAGTTTTACCTGCAACTTACTTGCTGCTTTCAAAGTAAAACTCCCAAACTTGGCTCCACTTTTATTAGCCACCAGTGCAGTCATCATTGCAAACAGTGTGTTCTAGTAATTATTAATACAGTAAGCTATACATTGGTTTGGCATATGTCTGTTGCAAGGCTGGACATCATAGTTTCAGGCTGTACTACACCATAGATCAGATGCTTATACATATTGTGGTCTTTCTTAGCACAGAATGGGTTAACATCAAGCAGAAATAGCTTAACAGAATGATGTATCATCAGAAATGGTGTCATTTATATGCCTCTGAGAAATGTCAAGCATACATTTATTAATTGGTTTTAAACTCAAGCAGGGGCTTTAAAGGTTCCCTTGAAATCAAACAAGAAATAGATTTGCTTTTGTAAAAACCCTCTGTGGACTTGACCTGAAAATTCTATTTTTAGCACACAATGTGCAATTTTCAGCCACAGGCTATATCTGTTTTTCCTTGTAAATTCATGTTATCTGTGTACCAATCCAAACAGCTTGTAGTTTCTATAAATAAGGAAAGCAATGATTACTCATTTCTTGTGTTCAAATTATACACATCATACACACAATAAAAACATTAGGAAGACTTACGTGTAACATAAAAAACATTGCACTCATATGTTTTTATTCTACATACTGTATGTCTATTCTACAATATATGTACAGTTATTTTTATACCATGGAGCCCTGTTAGAACATAAGGGTCAAGTTATGGTTTTAACTCCTATAGCTACATCTATATTGTGTATATACTGTAAACACACACGCACACACACATATATTTCACATACTGATTTAGACAAGTGTGCATCATTTGTTGGTTGAATGTGTAAAGGTTTCTTTGGAAACATTGATGGAATGCTGATGATATAGAAAAATGTCATCATGCTTAAAGGAAAACTATACCCCCCAAACAATGTAGGTCTCTATTAAAAGATACTGAGTAAAACAGCTCATGTGTAAAACCCTGCTTCATGTAAATGAACCATTATCATAATAATATACTTTTTTAATAGTATGTGCCATTGGGTAATCATAAATAGAAAATTGCCATTTTAAAAAATAAGGGCCGCCCCCTGAGATCGTAAGATTCACTGTGCACACATACAAACCACATGTAAGGTCACATGAGCCAATTAACAGACAGAGTTCTGCCTTTTTTTCCTCACTTCTTCCTGTTACAGATGGGGGCAGATTCACTAAGGGTCGAATTTCGAAGTTAAAAATACTTCGAAATTCGACCCTCGAATTGAAATCCTTCGACTTCGAATATCGAAGTCGAAGGATTTAGCGCAAATCCTGCGATCGAAGGATCGAAGGATTTTTCGTTCGATCGAACGATTAAATCCTTCGAATCGAACGATTCGAAGGATTTTAATCAAACGATCGAAGGAAAATCCTTCGATCAAAAAAAGGTTAGCAAGCCTATGGGGACCTTCCCCATAGGCTAACATTGACTTCGGTAGGTTTTATCTGCCGAAGTAGGGGGTTGAAGTTTTTTTTAAAGGGAAAGTACTTAGACTATCGAATGGTCGAATAGTCGAACGATTTTTACTTCGAATCGTTCGAATCGAAGTCGAAGGTCGTAGTCGAAGGTCGAAGTAGCCCATTCGATGGTCGAAGTACCCAAAAAATACTTCGAAATTCGAAGTATTTTTCATTCGAACCCTTCACTCGAGCTGAGTGAATCGGCCCCTTAGTGTTGTAGTATTTCTGGTCAGGTGATCTCTGAGGCAGCACGAAATGGTGGTTCAAGGCAAGAGATGTAAAAGGGCAATATTTATGTAAATATATATTACAGTTTGGTAAGATTCTTTAATATGTCATTCAATTTGATATAAACTTTCTGTTGCTAAAGTATTCATTTTGGGGGTATAGTTTTCCTTTAAATCGTGATCTGCTGTGTCTAGCCAAACCAGTTTTAAGTTAGACCACCTTCATCTATTGAAGTTCTTCAATGCTCCATGATTGCAATAAAGTGACACTGAGATCTCTGTGCTTAATGTTATCATCGTCCTTAATGCAGATTTAATTTATTTGACAATGTTCTATTGACTATGGCCCGATTCCTTGCTTAATGAGTTTTTGGATGGGGTGTAAATCTGTATAGTGACAAATTCTCCTTACATATCATCACCATGCCTGCATGGTTGCTAGGATAATTTGTAACTCTAAAACCACAGACAATAAAAAAAAGAAAACCAATTGCAAATTGTCTCAGAATATCACTCTCTACATCATACTAACAGTTAATTTAAAGGTGAAAAACCCCTTTAAGGATTAATTGTACCATTGTTTGGATTAAGTACAGTGAACTGTTTTATTATTACAGAAAAAAAGCAAATCATTTTTAAAACTTTTGTCCACCTATATGTGACTTTATTCACAATACCCTCTTTGCTTTGCAGATGCTGATACTCGCCTTAGCAATTTACATTGTGAATACTACCAATTCCAGTCTAGCAGACAAACATGGACTACCTATAATTAACCAATTTGTTAGCTGGACAACACTAGGTATGTTAATCTTCCTTACCATAAGTACATTATAATATAGACTTTTACAGACATACTGTAGTAGTAGATTGAAGTATGCTGTGCCTATGTGCCATGAATTATAATTGTATCATGAAGAAAAAGATTTTGCACAAATTCACTAAGGAAATGTACAGTCAGGATGATCTTCTGTATTTTTTGCTAGATTAATTTATGGGAAAATATTTCGGTATGCTGTTTTTAATATATGCACAGATTTTCTTTTTCTTTTAAAGCACACTACATATTTCCATTTTTACGTTGTTATAAATGACTGAACGAGCAGCTCTTGGGTGAGTATTTGCCTAGAGGTGGCAGTCAGACTGGGCAAGTCTTACTGCATTGTGAGTCCATTTGCATCTGGATTGCTTGCAGTACGAATGCTGTGTTATGGAATAAATCCGAGGCTGCAGAAATAAAAATTATCACAACGCAACAGTATTTTGTTAACACTGATGTTTTATTTTCCAATGGCCTTTTATAACCAGACATTGTTATTAAGAGCGCTGTAGAAATAAATTGTAAATTTATAATTTATTGTATATAGAATAACTGTCCTGATAGTTTACTGCTAGTGTAATTTTGTTGCTGATAGCTTAGTTACTGGAGAGCAGCTGCCTTCAGTCAGTTCTGTATCAATATTGTGTTCCAAGGGAAGGTGACAAAGACAGAGGACTGAAGATTAAGTAAAAGAAAAAAAAAAAATATATATATATATAGCTTTACTAACATAGATGCTACATTGCACATAGCAACCAGTCTGTAACTAGCTTTGACACAACTGGTTGCTATAAGCCACTAGTGCAATTTAGCACCTATTAAATCTTTAGTAGTGCATCTTTAATGCTGTGATGAGACACATGTTTATGTCTACATGACCTAATACAGTGTGTTGTTGACTTTGTGAATCCAGTTTTTGTCTAGTTTGTTCAGTTTATATAGATCAGATGTGTTTCCAAATACAGATATACAGAAGGGACTTATATCAAACTCAAAATTCCCAATACCTTCTCAACAATGGTTATTTATGATGTTTTAATAATCATTTTTTTGCAAATGTTAGTTTATTTTATAGTATGGCTGCAACTGGGCACACATAGTTGTCTCAAATGATTTATTTAACACAAAGCTAGCCAGAAATTTAATTCTGATTGATTGCTATGCTATTTCACAGGAATTCTGAAATTCTAGCTAAAGATGAATTGCTGTTAATTTGCATTTAAACCAATAGCTCAGCAGAGAAGATTTTTCTTATTAGAAAAATGCAGGTGCAGGAACTTACAGTTTTTGGTTTTTGCTTCATTTATACACTACAGGATAAAAATGTCACTCATCCCACAACTTTTAGTGGTATCCTCTACTGGTTCCTTTGTGTAATAAGCAATTCTCAAACAAAGACAAAGATCTGAAACAGCTCAATGAAATTTTACAATGTTTTGTAGGAAGGAAATAAAGTCTTGGATGGGTACAGCAGTCTAGTTTACACAAACATTTTACTCCCTAAAGCTGGTCATACATGCGAAGATCTGCTTGTTTGGCAAGGTTGCAGTCCTGAAGGACGAGTTGCCGGCTTTTATTGGACGGTGTTTGTCCACTTTAAGCCAGCTGCTGGGAACAAGCAAATTTAATTGATTTTTACTAACACTTTCTCTACAGACAATACATACTTGTTTAGTGATGAAAGACAGATAGAACATCACTAGAACAGACACATCATTACCTTTTACTAATGACAACAAGGCCATTATGGGTTACAAGATGACTAAAAAAAGACTCTATGCCTGCCAAGAAACCCAACACATAGTTGGGCCAATTATACAACCTAGTCTGCTACATGTGTTCCAGTTGTTCACCCTGCAGTGGAATGACACAGGGACAGGCATTCAGACATCCACATCACAAGGATAGAATATGCCACAGACTGGCATGCACTAGTTATTTTGTAGTGTATTTAGCACAATGTCTTTGTGGTTTGTCATATGTTGGCATAGTTTTGACAATGTACAGTACAAGGAAACCATAAAACGATACATATAGAGATGTTTTATAAGATTGACTCAGAACAAAGGGAAATCTATACAATGGCCAACAGTATGTAGTGGCAAAATATTCTGTAGGCAGCCCCGGAGCTCTGGTAGCTGAAGTATGGCAGTGCTAACGCATACATTTTGGCATAATATAAAACTGTCTCATAGTACAGATATGGGATCCATTATCTGGAATTACCGAAGGTCCATCTCTCCTAATCCAATTTTTTAAAAACAATTTACTTTTTCTTTTATCCAAACAAAGATACATTTCATCCTTATTGTAAGCACATCCAGTCTATTTGGCCTAATTAATGTTTACATGATTTAGACTAAAGGTATGAAGACCCAAATTACAGAAATATCTGTTATCTGGAAAACCCCAGCTCCTGAGCATTCTGAATAAATGGTCCCATAACTGTAATAATACATTGTACTTGATCCCAACTAACATAAAATGAATACCTGTTGGAGGTAAAACAATCTAATTGTGTTTAACCCACTACGTGCTCACAGGAAAACACTCTGACTGCCAAGCATATAGTACCTATGTGCTGCTCAGTCAAGGGCTCTCTCAATGCACTGATGGCTTTTGCCTCTGTGCGGGCGAGTCTGCTGCACCCCCAACCCCCTAGGCAATGAGCCAATGTCGGTTCTTTGACACGATAGTCGCAGGACCCAACTTTTTACTTACCAATTGAGGGCCGTCTCAGGACGTCATGGGACCCAATCCATCGCCGCCCACTCTCTCTTACTGTCTCTGCGATCCTGTGCCCTCCAATGCTGCCAAGGACCCCCCTTCCCACAGAAACAGTAAGTGCCCTTTCTTTTCTCATTGACACACATTCTACACATTTTACTAAAGGTAGTTTTTTTTTGCTTTTCTGACTTTTTTCTTTTGCACACTTTTGCACACTTTTGCACATATTTACACACTCACATACTGTACACATATACACATGTTTTAGAGCTGTACACACATGCATACACAAGCACACTTTTTATTTTAGTTCTTTTATTTTATAATTTTGCCTCTTATTATTCACCTAAAAACTGTTGATTTCATTGCGTGACTATTGGATTAAGCATTTTGACCCCTAACCACGCTGTCATATCCGTTATTTTGTTATTTCATTGATTTGCCTAATTGTATTAGATTTTTGTGATTTTATTGCCGTTTTATGCTTTGATGGCTGCTAAGCACGGACAGTCTTCAAACCATTCCATAGATTTTCAGTCGAGGGACTGTGACGGCCATTCCAGAATATTGTACTTCTCCCTCTGCATAAATGCATAACTTCAACTTTGTGACTGATGCTTGAATATTATCCTGAAGAATTTGTTATTATTGGGTTTAATTCATCCGACCCTCGACTTTAACATGGGCCCTAGTCCCTGAACTAGTCGCACAGCCCCACAGCATGATGAAACCTCCACCAAATTTGACAGGTAGCAGTTGTTTTTCTTGGAATGAGGTGTTCTTCTTCCACCATGCAAAGCGCTTTTTGTTATGACCAAATAACTAAATTTTTGTCTCATCATTCCAAAGCAATTTGTTCCCAAATTACCGTGGCTTGTCTAAATGAGCGTTTGCATACAACAAGCAACTCTGTTTGTGGCGTGAGTGCAGAAATGGCTTCTTTCTCATTACCTGCCATACAGATGTTTTGTGCAAATTGTGCTGCATTGTAGAATGATATACAGATACACCATCTGCAGCAAGATGTTCTTGCAGGTCTTTGGAGGTGATTTTGGATTGTCTGTAACCATTCTCACAATCCTCCACATATGCCGCTTCTGTACTTTTTCTTGGCCTGCCAGACCTGGGTTTTACAGCAACTGTGCCTGAGGCCTTCCATTTCCTGATTACATTCATAATAGTTGAAATTACCAGTTTAAACCTCTAAGATAGCTTTTTGTAGCCTTGCCCTAAACCATGATACTGAACAATCTTGTTTTCAGATCTTTTGAGAGTTGCTTTGAGGATCCCATGCTGTCACTCAGAGGCGAGTCAAACAGAAGCACAACTTGCAATTGGCCATCTTAAATACCTTTTCTCATGATTGAACATACCTGCCTATGAAGTTCAAGGCTTAACAACTAATCCAACCAATTTGGTGTTGCCAGTAATTAGTATTGAGTAATTAGCAAAATTACAAGGGTACCCAAATTTTTGCACAGCCAGTTTTTCACATTTGATTTCATTTCATACAACTGAATACTGCTTCACTAAAAATCTTTGTTCAGAAAACACCCCAGTACTCAGATGCTCCTGAGAAATGAAAGACATACCACTGTTATCTTTTTTGTTGAAAGTGGAGTAAATTATTATGCAGGCTGAGAGGGGTTCCCAATCTTTTTCATATGACTGTACTTCAATAAACCCATGTACATTGAGCATCAAACTGTTCAGCGGATCCCAGGCATTCATATTTAGGGTATTTTATTGTGTTACCTAAGTATATGGGAGATAGGATGCTGCAAGGTGGAGACTTTGAGGGGATTTTCAGAAATGTCACCAAAATTGACAAATTTAGGAAAGGTTTGTGGCTTGGTGCTTTGGAGTAGAAAGCCATGCATAACCAATTTGGATTTGGGGGAATGTGTACTATCCAAAAAAAAAAAAAAAAAAATCATACATTTAGGAAAGAATTTCAACTTTGTAGTTTGGATTACAAAGACCTATTTACCCATTTTGGATTCATCAGAATCTGTGCTTTCTAATAATGTGTGTTACTGTGGAATGTTTGACCTTAAAATCAGAAGTATGCCGTAAACAAGTGAGAAAGCGCCATAACACTATATATATTTGGTATTGGCATGTTCAGGAGACATAGAACTTTCCAAATCTGCTGTGTGCATAACATAAATAATGTTTCTGATACCTGTATATGTGTTTATATTATGGGAAACATGCTTTTTTTAGATACTTAGAAGCCTATAGCTTGTTACAGAAGTGGAATTACAGAAAAATTATAGCATATTTTGAAAACTTAGGTTGTCCTCAAAAAGCAATATATTGTTTTCCTTGGTAAACTAAAAGACCCCCAATGAAATGCCCTTAAATTGAATTGAGTACAAAATGCTCCAAAATGGTCTTGCAATAAAAGTACTAAATTGGCCGAATTTAGTTGAAATGATTTTCTATCTAACTTTCACTATGGACATCCAAATTACAGAAAGATCCCCTTTTCTGGAAAACCCCTGGTCCAGAGCATTCTGCATAATAGATCCCCTACTGTACCTGTACAATAAATACATACATATACAAAATAATCAGGAAACACAATAAAATGACAATAACATAATACGAGAGGTGCAGAGTAAACTGGAAACAGGTTTGAGCTCTGAATGAATTAAGCAAGTCTAATAAGCTGATATGTTCAACAGCAGTACAGGAATTCAGGGTTTTTAATTTTAGAATGTGTGTATTTTAAAAATTGCATTGTTTTTTTTTTTTGTAATATATAGTGCAGAACAGAAGGACCGTTTTATTTTTCCTTATATCTTCTTTTCCTGTTATGGAAAAAAAGGAAGGAATTAAAGCAGATTCTCCTAAGCCTATAAAGCCAAATGTAAATACTTTCAGCTGTTATCTTTTTTTTTATTTTATGTTTATTTTTTTCCATGACACTCTCAGGGAAAATAAAAAATGATGATATAGCAGTTTTTAAAGGGTGGGGTTTTTAATTCAGCACGATCCTGCATATGGACAAAATACTATGTTCTTTACTGTTAAGGTGTTTGGAATAAATATTGACATTTTCATTGTGTTATCTTCCAGCCTCTTCCTTGGTTGTTCCATTATTTTCCACTACAGCTCTGTTCCAGAGACTCTTGTCTATATTTCTTTCACTCATGTCCACCTACCTTCTTCTCAGCACTGGGTAATTATTGCCTATTCTCCAAAATTTTCAAATTGTCTCACACTTGGTAGTTTCTGGAAAAATGTGCCCGCTCCATCTGGCTTGTAGAGAGAAGGGAGTATACTAGCTGGTTGCTTGTTACTTCCATAAATCTAAGTTAGCCATTAGCGGGTTCTTATAAGTTGGCATACAATTTATTGCCGTCTGCCCATTTTTTAAATAAAGTCATGAAATAGATATAGCTTGCTCCTCACTTTAAAAAACCCACCTCTGTAGCAGTATGCAGGCAGAAGCTGATAATAAATGTGAGAAATAATATCAATAATAAAAAAACCCTCATAAAAATGAGTAGAAAATGTCTACATAATTAAAGGTGAGCTTTATTTTAAATAGACCATAATATATGAATGAAGCCATATTTTGATGAGCATACCATCTCTTACATGCATTAACATTTTTATAGACCACAAGACAGTCCTTGAACAGTATCTCCAGTAATCATGCTACAAAAAATGGTTTAATTTCCATTACACCTTATTACACAGAAAAAATGGTATTTTCATCAGTATCTCATGCACAGGATTTCATGATCAGACAAAAACCCTGTCATTTAATGTATAATTAACTATGGTTAAAAGCTTTGGACGAACGACACATGAGTGGACAAATTTATATGGTACTTTTTTTTCTTCCCCCAACAGGTATGAAGCACTGTTTCCTTTGGTGCTTTCTAGTTTGATGTATACCTGGATATACATAGAACAAGAAACCCTTGTTAAGTATGGACTTTCCTTCAAATACATGGTAAGGCAACTCGAGATTTCTGTTCTGGCTTTATAATAGAGAGACAGCTTGCAGCATTCTACTCGATCTTTTACATTTTACAACCCTTTCTGTCTTGAACACTTTCACCGTCATGTATTCTACTAATTCTATTGTTAATCTAAGTGCATCTGTACCCCATGGCACATACATCTTGCATTGCATTCTCTCCTCCATTCTCTCTTCATATGTATTTTTTTGTTGACAATAAAAATGTTAATAATGGGCTACTTAAATGTTTTTCTTGTGATACCTATTTGCCCAAACTGCCACTGTAAGTTTAAGCAGTCACTCCAAAATGTATTCATGGTTTGGGAAAATAAGAAGACCATGAGTTGAGTTACCAGATCTGCAGTGTGTAACATAAAATAAATACCAAGCATGCCTCTGTTTTGTTTCTTGACCATATGCTTCCTACAGGGTTTGGCTTCATCTGGTAGGCCTGTTCCATTGTAAATTTCCATTGGTTGGTGTCGCTAATGATTCTGCCCTTAAGTCTGTATTTTCTTTTTCTCCTGCCTTCTATTTTATTATATCTAATATATTTGACCTTCTTCTGTGTGCTCTGTTATAAAATAAGTTTGTTAGCTCTGTAATAAAAGCTGAATTGAATGCTCAGAACAAAATGTGCCCATAAAATGCCAGTAAATTGAAAATAAAAAGGGTTTAAAAAGTATTAAAGATAAAAGCAAATTATACACTTTTACCACCTTTTAAGGGGAGAGGGTTCATGCTTTATATTTTTATTGCCAGTAGAAGTTATAACTATTAACTTAAAATACACAAGGAATCACACTATTACTTTCTTTAAATTGGCAGCCTTTAAGTGTCACAGTTTGCCATTAGACAGTAAAGGACAGCATCAACAACATCAATGCCTCTAATATGTTGTGTGGTACTGCCGAAAACTGGCTTAGAAAGATGTACATTATAAGGATCAGTTTGCATGGAGAAGTGTGTTGTTAACTGGGGCATTGTTTACATTATCCTCTACATTTTAAAAGGGCAGTAGACACCTAAAAACACAGTATTGTTTATTGAAGTCACCACCTCTTCCCTTTATAAACAGGGCAGAGCTCCCTACCTACCTTTAAAGAAGTATACCTTTCCCTTCTGTAAACAGCAGCCTTTGAGTCACTGGGCTTCTCAGTGAATTGATTGTTTTATCAACTCCTTTGAAGTTCTTAAGGTGGCCATAGACGCAAAAATCTGCTCGTTTGGCGACATCGGGCATGGCTATATCGGGGGTTATCTGAATGTTCGGCTGAACGATCAGATTACGATGAGAGCGCAATGGGCTCCGGTGGGACGGTCAGGACAAAATCAAACCTGTCCGATTGACCAAACGACCGATGTCCACCGGACGAGAAATGTCTTGACTCTCCACACACGGTCCGAAAATCGTACGAATCCTCAATTATCCTCAGTATAAAGGAATTTAAGGTTCTCTCGCTAATTACCATATTATTGGTTATCGTAAATAGTTCCATAATTGTACCTGATATGCTAGACTCAAGCAGATGATACCCTGTACCACTTGTGCAATGCTTAACTCCAGCTTAAGCAGAGATGAACACTAGAATTCAGCAAGTTGAGAAGATCGCATTGAAGTCCTAATTATTTCATAAGGGATGAGACACAGCTTTTTTCATCAGTGCAGCAATAGGATTGATTACCATGATTCTCACTTGTACAAAATCCAATACATCAGTTTACTTTTCCGGTGAGATTATTAAATTCACCAGACAGTAAATGTCACGTCTATTACTACTATATAGAATAAGAAAGTGACATTGTTCCTGGAGTTTGACTTTTCTTTCTCGCTTCATATGATTTCTGAAGGACCAGTGTCTTTTCAACTGACTGGTTCTAATAAGCTGTTGAGCCGTACTTGTTCTTCAGGGAAAGACCAATGTTTCCTAGTATGAGTATGGACACTTTTTTCATCCATTTATTAACCTAGTACATAGACAGAATCCCAATAAATTGAAACAGAACTTTTCCTGAAATTGATGTTAATGGTTGTTAAGGGAAACTATTTCATTTGTATGCATTTCTATTATAACAATACTGACACGTTCCTATAAAAATCATAGGATTGTGTCAGTATAAAGTATGTGCTGCACCACAAATACAGTATTTTCCCTCAAAGACACATTCAAAACTGCCCCCCAGGCTCGCGCACCTGCACTGACCCGACCCTCCGACACTGTTGAAAGACCTTCTGTGCAGTTTCAGTGACGCTGGGCTTGGGGCGTCGCAATCCTTCCATAGGCTAATTACGAATTACGAACAGGACTTCAGCCTATGGAAGGATCGCTCCACCCCCCGCCCAGCATCATGGAAGCAACACAGAAGATCCGTTAGTAGTGTGAGCTGTTGGCTGCGCAAAGGTGCACAGGGCTTTGAGGCAAAATATTCCAGGTGCAACACATATTTCATACTGACACGTTCCTATGATTTTTATAGAAACGTGTCAGTATTGATTTAATGCTGTTTGCGATAACTCATTTCAGAGCAGGCTGAACAGAAGTATTGGTGCTTGCCACAAGTTGCTAGGAACATGTATGGAAATACTGAAAGTACTTATGTGAATAGCATGAATGCACATCCATTCTAGTGCTTTGTGCGTGCATTTATAAATGTATTTATTAATCTGTATTGTCAATGCTCCAGTTATGGTGGCTAATTGGCCATGAGGAGCTCACAACACCCAGATACTGGATTTGATTGTGTAATGTCTAAACACAGCCCTCTATGGAAAATTAGCCATCTTAAAAAAAAGCAGAAATTGTCATGCACAGGGTTACAGCCAAAGTCGTACATTGTTCTGTAGCAAAGAATCATAAAATGGGACTATTGAAGCATACATTTCTTTTCATGGATTTCACAGTATTTGCTAAAAAGTTTTAAAGCTCATACACTGTTTCCTGCTTTGGTAAATTCCTACAGATTAGATGAGTCTATTGCTGGTCTGAAGGTTGGATCAAGGTCTTATGGCAGAATTACCCATATATGGTCATTATGGAAATTTTATAGAAAATACTTTCTTTAAAAAAAGAGAATACTTCTGATGGAACCAGTAAGTTAGCTGAATCCAACAGTCCAGCTTCAAAACATCTTTTGTTCATTTTTCTTCCATAACTGCTGCCAAGGAAAGAGGTTTTAAGTATTTTGTGTTTTGGTGCCCTTACAGACACCTGTCTATTTTTCTGCTTAATGTGTGAGAAATGCACCATACTTTATTACAAGTGACCGTGATGACATGCTGCATTGATTTTTTTTTCCTGTTTCCTTCACAGCTTAACGGTATTGACTTCTCCTTCAGCTCTGAGATAACTCAGTCTCGACAGCTGAATCTGGATGACATTCGAAGATCTTTTTTCTTGGTATCCTTACTATGCTGTGTTCTATGCTTTATAGCCATAGACCAATAATGTGAAAGATTCATCTTGGCAATAACCTCAGTGCCTCAGAAAAAAAAATTGGATTGTAATCTTGAAAGTTTTAGAAGCTCACGTAATTTGTGTAGACAAAATGTCCTTTTGTTAGTTATTTTGGCCTGCATGTGTCTGCTTATTTTATTGTGATATGCACTTTTTAAACAACTTCCTTGGATGCTGCTGCACCACTTCTGTTCCAAAAATCTGTTTGCATGGTTTGTAGTGTTAACCATTATTTATTTATCACCAGCACTGTTCAGTGGGGAACAAAAGAGTACAGAGACTGGTGACATTACAAATTATATCATTACATGGTACAGTATGTATTCCAGTACACAGGAAACCAGTGAAATAAATACAGGCACAAACTTGAGAGGAAATAATTCAATAGACTTGAATAGTACATTTGGAGACATGAGACCCTCTCTTCATTTGTATTTAAAACAGCAAGAATTCTGTGAAATAAACCAAGTTTCACTGTTCAGTGTTTTTTATGGATGCTAATCCACTGGGTATTAAAACACAGCTGGTGTAAGAGATCCCAACTGCAGACTATAATTCCTCTTACTGGCAATCATATATTGAACTAGTTACCTGTCTCCCCATACAGTATGCTGATCAGAAAACACAGCACTACACTACACATTTATGGCATGATGATGCTGAAAACACTGCTTTGTTTTATTCTAAACAACAAATGCTGTAGATGCATCGAGAACAAGAAATATTAGCTCTGCATCTGGTAACTATGAAAGCTGAGGCTTAATAATGGCATTGTAATGTGCTATGTAGGAGCATCTCATTACATTAAACAATCAATTGAATCTAGGGTTAGAGTATTGTGTCACAAAATATTTTGCTGAACAATATATCATATTGGAGTCAATTCTGGTGTTCTCTGCCATAAAAATAATACAGAATATAATTGTTTTAAATCCCAAAAAAGTGGTACATTATGTGTCTTATAGGTTATTGGGGAAATTTGGTCAAGGCCATACAATATAAGTCAAGGATAAACGCTGGTTTTGCCTTTATTAATATGAGACTTTTAGTTATGTTTTATTTATTAGGAAGGAGTACTTAAGAATTTCTAACAAAATTGGACAGTTTTCCGCACATTTCCACTGCCATTATTTCCTTAACCATCAATTGTTAGGTCTTCTTTATTATCACAGCCTTTTTTGGTACTGGAAATATAGCATCTATTAACAGGTAATGTTGCATCTACTGTAATAAAATTTAATTTCAATTATTATAATGCTGGAAAACACACCATTTTTGCCAATAAATGTCCTAAAGAATGATGAAATCTGTACTTTTGCTATAAAAGCCTGATTCATTGACGTAGAATTTCCATCTATTGCAAAGCAAATTGCATTTGTAGTTTTGGATTAGTGGAATCTAATTGTATGAACAAGTAAGTTTCCAATGCTTTATGTTACAAGGCATACATTGTCTCTCTAATGCCAGGTTAACATGGCATCCTTTCATTACGTTATAAGGGAAACAGGCTTCTAGGTAACTGCTTGTAAAAGGTGCTGCTCTATATTATATTCAAGGATGAACAGCTAAGTTATTTGTATTTTGTGTCTGTGTGGATTACCTCTGGGTACAGTTTTCCTCCCACACTCATATATACTGTATACAAATTAACGGACTCCTGATAAAATTTGCCATAAAATTTACCATAACTGTGGCCAAGCATTTGTATCTAATATGTCAAAATGCACAGGTTCAATAAGGTGCATGTTGCAGCTGAGATTTTTTAAGTCAAAGACATCTCTTCTGGAGTTCAGCATTAGAAAGTGAGCATTTAAGTGCAAGTCTGTTGCACCTTTTTTATGTAGTCTCTTGTGGGAATCTTTGAATTACTGTCATGGTCAGGGAGGTGCATTTGCATAAGATTTTAGTAAGTAACAAATGCAGCAATGTGGAAGTAAGTACCTTTGAATAGCCTCGATATGCAAATAGTCTTGCATGCATCTAAGCATTTGTGTTCGTAAATTAGACCTAGTGGATCTAATCCTACTAGGCAAGAAGTACAAACCCACCTATGGCTAGCAAAACTGGAGGGACACTGGAAAGTAACTTCCTTAGCCATATAGTATTATTGTTATTTTAGCCTTTATATATGTAGCTCTGCTTTTGCCCCTTCACTACCCAAGGGAGTTTAAAAGGCAAAAAAGAATCCTCTAACTCATCAAGGACCATTGCCCCCCCCCCCCACTCCTCTTTGGTTGCAAGAGTCATTCAGCCTCTCCCTTTTTCCATGTTGAAGTTGTAGATTCTTGGACTTAAAGGGATACTTTCATGGGAAAAACCATTTTTTTCAAAATGAATCAGTTAATAGTGCTGCTCCAGAATTCTGCACTGAAATCAATTTCTCAAAAGAGCAAACAGATTTATTTATTTTCAATTTTGAAATCTGACATGGGGCTAGACATTTTGTCAATTTCCTAGCTGCCCCTGGTCCTGTGACTTGTGCCTGCACTTTAGGAGAGTAAAGCTTTCTGGCAGGCTGCTGTTTTTCCTTCTCAATGTAACTGAATGTGTTTGAGTGGGACATGGGTTTTTACTATTAAGTGCTGTTCTTAGATCTACCAGGCAGCTGTTATCTTGTGTTAGGGAGCTGTTATCTGGTTACCTTCCCATTGTTCTTTTGTTTGGCTGCTGGGGGGGGAGGGGGGTGATATCACTCCAACTTGCAGTACAGCAGTAAAGAGTGATTGAAGTTTATCAGAGCACAAGTCACATGACTTGTGACAGCTGGGAAATTGACAATATGTCTAACCCAATGTCAAATTTCAAAATGGAATATAAAAAAATCTGTTTACTCTTTTGAGAAATGGATTTCAGTGCAGAATTCTGCTGGAGCAGCACTATTAATTGATTAATTTTGAAAAAAAAAAAATGTTTTCCCATGACAGTATCACTTTCAAGTCCCTTTGCTTTACATTAATAATAAATTCTTTGGATTTTGAGTGTTATGTCTCTGACCTAGTGAGCTACAAACTGCCTTAGTGACAAACTGGTCAATATCACCCCAAGCTCTATTTCTTAGAGAGTCTGTGCTGTATGTATTGCTACAGTTAAAAAATGCATGTTTTGTTGTTATAGTTGCTGTTAGTAATATCAAAAATCATAGACAAGTATTACTATCAATAGAGATGGCTCACAAGGTTTTGAAATGATTGGTGCCATGTTATCAAACTTAAATTACTTGATAACCCCTGAATTGCAGAACCATTATGTTACTGGCTATTGTTTAAAGAGCTGTGCATTTACTGGAACCAGTTATATGAATTAGGTGTGGACAGTGCCCTGTACAGCAAGGCCTTTTATTGCTCACACAGCATATCCACAAAGACTAGAATTTGTTACCTGCTGTACTCAGCTGGAGATCAGGAAAATTAATCTGTGACATTTTCAAGAAACAAATGGACTTAGAATAAGAGTATAACAGTAGGGTTACTGCTAGATCAAATAATATTGCAGTGTGATTATGATGAAAGATCTGAAGAAACCTTCGGACATAACAATTCACTGAACTAATAACCATTTTACCAAAGCGTTCCTTTCACAGAAGAAGTAAGTTCTTTCCCCTTTGAAAGCAATATAGCAGTTGCACTGTAACACTATAACTATATCTTAGGTTTTGCTAGTGCTTGAAACTGTGTGTACAGAAATTTAATGATTTTTTTTTTTACACATTTTAACCAAATGATCTATTTTTAAATTAAGTATTGGGCTAATCTGGCCCAGATCTATCCTGGTTGCCCTGATGTATGCCCCAAGTGTAACCGTGATCAAGGTACTTATAGACGTATTCTGGGACTGTCCTGAAATACAGAGATTCTGGGCATAAATAATGCATTTATGCGGAGAATAAGCTCGGACTCCCCAACGTATGTTCTCCTGAACTTTGCTTACTGGGAATAACTGAAGGTCTAGCTTTGAGCTCCTAGGAACGGATATGCCTTTTGCAACTAATACATTTTGCCAAAAAAGCCATCCTAATGACTTGGAAGGCGATGGCACCTCTGACTTTAAACTTCAGAAAAAAACGAATCAACAGCGTTCTTCCCAGTCAACAGTTAACATATATGGCAAGAGGCTGCCCAGGGAAATTTGGCAAAATATGGAATGCCTGGTTGGGGGTGGGCCAGAATGTTTGAATGACATCTACCTTTTCTCTGCAGAAGGCAACATGGGAAACTGCATTTATATTGTGAAAGGACGAGACCTATTGATATATAAGGACAGAAACTGACCAATGCACTTTTGCCCACATTGGGCTGCCCAATTAGATATACCCGCATCGACAATACTTTGAGCCACCTAAAGGAGACCCATCCCTTCTTTACTCTTTCTTTTTTCCTCGGACTATCCCGAGGCTGTATCTCTCTTGATACTCTCTCTTTCTTCTTTCATAAATGGATGTTTAAAATGTAATAAAGAGAATCTTTTAAAAAAAAGTATTAGGCTAATAAAATGTACATGGTAAATAAAGACTTATGGGTGGGGAGGCAAAAGAGTAAAGGTGGCCATACACGGGCCGATAAAAGCTGCCGACAGACCGTGTCGGCAGCTTATTGGCCCGTGTATGGGGGCCCCCGACGGGCTTCCCCGATCGAGATCTGGCCGAAAGTCGGCCAGATCTCGATCGGATGGGGTTAAAAATCTGTTCGTTGATGCGGTCCCGCGATCTGACCGCCCGTTTGTGAGAGCTAGGATCCGATCGTTGGGCCCTAGGGCCCACGATCAGATCTGCCCGATATTGCCCACCTTGAAGGTGGGCATATCGGAGGGAGATCCGCTCGTTTGGCGACATCGCCAAACGAGCGGATCTATCCGTGTATGGCCACCTTAAGAATGCAGTTCTGAAAATGTTCTTTGTCACGTGTTAAAGTTTGGTAAGTAAAACCAGCAAGTTGCAGCAGGTATCAGATACTGCATGTTGTAATGACACCTAAACTTTCTAAAGTGCAGTATAAACAGTCAAAAATGTAATTATTCACAAAAAAATATATTTTTTTTATATTGATGTGAACTTAATAATCTAGTCAAAGTTTTTCCCCAACATTTTCATTGTGAATTTTAGGTCAGAGCTCAGTCCAGCTGATAAATGTGACTATTTGTGTTTTCCGCACTAGAAGAGCTGAATTTCTAATTTTATAATGGAAAATCGCCTCTTAAACTTACCAGCAGCTGCTTTTTTTGCCACTTCTGGGAACTTGTGGGATGCTATCGCCTGAGACAAGTTTCTCACCTTGCTTCATGGCAGAAGAGCCCCTGATATCATCCCACACCCTGAACAAAGTTAAATATTACATTTTATTTTTTAGGAGGCTAAGAATATATTAATTTGTTCAGCAATAAATCTCAAATATTCTTTAACATATAAGGTAACTTGTATTTTACAGTCTTTTTTTCTAAGCTCCCATATGGAAGATTAGTCATGACATTCATAAGAATACCTTTGAATCATGTATTTAAGTTTGAAATGCTCTGTTGCATAAACTGCTTGCTTTGCAAATTAACATATAAATTCTTTTTTCTTTCCTCAGTTTTGATCCAGCCTCTGTATACTGCTTCTTAACTGTATTTAGCCCCTTTGTGATGGGTGGTCTGATGATGTGGAAGGTGAGGAAATGTTATAGTGCAAAAATGACAGTCACAGGCAGGTCTTGTTATGATTGATGCAACATGAAGCCAGTATTGCACAGAAATGTGTTGTTTTCTTCCAAACTTTCTGGTCAGTGGCAGAAGTACCGGGTGTGTGTTCCAGACGCACCAGGGTCAACGCCACCTCAGGGGCTGCTGACGGTTTGCGCTCATGCGAATCCACCACACGGTGCACGGCCTGCACCCAGGTCCAGCAATAGGTAGTTACGCTACTGTTTCTGGAATGATACACATCTACATTGGGTACTATTTTTGTCACTCTTGATGAACTTGCATCCTACCTGTGTATGAGCTCCAAATTATGCCCACCCCAAGTACACTGTCACAATTATAAATAAATATAGTATGTATCATAGAAATGTATTTTATTTACAGGAACATTATTATGAATGCAAACTAATGCTTAAATATTTGGTGTTACTTTCCTCTCCAGCAGTCCAGTTCAGGCTTTATAGTCATGTTCTTGCAACAAATCACACAGCAATTTGTGAACTTTGTTCAGTCATAAATAGTTTGCAATTCTGTAATATTGCCTAAGGAATTTATTTCTTCCATATAACTTTCAACTACATAAATAAAGGCCAAACATGAGGCACCATGGGGAAATGTGACTTTGTAGTATGATAACATAAAATTGAATGGAAACAAATTAAAGTAACAGACCGCGGCTTAAAGTGGTTTTACACAAAATTCTGGATTAAAGGAAGACTATACCCCCAGAATGAATACTTAACCAACAGATGGTTTATATTCTATTAAGTGAGCTATTAAAGAATCTTTCCAGACTGGAATATAGATATCATTATATACTGCCCTTTTACATCTTTTACCTTGAGCCACCATTTTGTGATGGTCTGTCACCTGACCAGAAATAATGCAGCTCTAATTGTAACTCGGAAGAAGTGTGAGTTTTAAAGACAGAACTTTGCCCATTCATTGGCTCTTTTGACCTACAAATTCCGAGTTTTCTGGATAAAGGGTTTCCGGATAACATATCTTATACCTGTACTGTGTGCTTTTATTCAAGGGGGCCCCATCAGGGGTATTCTGGGGCTGCTCCCTCCTCTCCTGCTCTGTACTTACAATTGCAGTGTTGGAACGGGTCAAGCAAGGGGCGCTATTACATTTTTGGCTATTAAAGTTACATGGCTGCTCACTGCCATCTGAGGCAAGCTTCTCAGCTTACCTCATGGCAGGAGCAGCCCTGAGCCCCATATAATTAACTTGTATAGGGCCCCAAACTTTCTGAGATATATATAAATCTGTTTTAAGATAAGGAAGATATATAAAAGATATGGGTAAATTTTAATCAAATGTACAGTATATGTTGTCAGAAGAGGTATGTGGAGTCCATGGACATACTGAGAGCCATAAAATGCATTGAAGGGCTGAATAAGACCATCTGCAGCTGGATGGTCCCTTCACACACTCCCTGGTAGTATCACTGGGGATTGACCGTGGATAATATATATTCATGGTTTGCTGCCATACATTTTATTTGCAGTTTCTGGGCAAAGAGCTATAATCTATTGAAGAATATAAAGTTGTTTCAATTTTGTATGGTGCTGGCCCTGTAGGCTCATATTTCATTAGCTATGTAATTTGAGCATATTTTTCCATAACTTCTAATATAACATCTGATATCTACACCACTTTACAACACTAGTAAAGCTTGTATTGCTGCAATTACAGGCAACATTCATTTAAGGTATTTGCTCTTCCTGCTGGGCATATCTAAATAAGCCCATGCCGGAATGAAAGCTGCATACAGTAATCTGTTTTGGAATTACAACATTTTGATACTTGATACATTTTTTCCTTGGAATGTTTTCTTACTTCATGAATCTAATCAAACTGGATGTAGTCTGAATTAGTGGAAACATCTCCAAAAGTACAAACTCTGTAACAAAAAAAAAAAAGCGCAGCCTGAAAAGCTTACCTTGTTAGGGATGCATTGCTGTTGGATTGCAACACAAACCGTGAAAAAAGCAATCATTGCCTGGGGAAAGTAACATTTGAGTGAGTTGTTCTGTAACACATCCATCTGTATAGTTCCAACCTACTATTGTATCTTCATATACTCAATCAGTGCATCTAAATTGCCTGCAGGCAAGTTACCGGTAACTTAGAAATTCATTAAAGAATGGCAGCAGTCTTGTGAAATCCTTGTGAAAGCAATAAATATTTTTAGAGAATAACAGAGAAAAGTATATTTTGCAGTGGAAAGCTTCTCAGGAGTAAGGGAAATATTTTACGATGGCCATACACGGGCAGATATAAGCTGCTGATCTGGGTCCTTTAGACAGATTTGGAATCATATCTGCCCGTGAATGGGGCCCTCAGACATAACTCCCCAATCGATATCTGGCCAACAATTGGCCTGATCTTCATCAGGCAGGATTGATTGGCTCATTGATGGGGTCCTCACTCTGACTTTTCATATCCCTTTTATTGGAATGCGATGGTATGACACTACAGCCAAACAATCACAATATCGCCAACTCGAGGTGGGTTTTGTCAGGGGAACGATCTGCTTGTTTGGCAACTTCACCACACAAGCGAATCTTTCAGTGTATACTACCTTTACCTAAAAACTGCTAAGCATCAGATTTTTTTTTCTTGTTTTACAGATTCTCATTCCTTTCATTTTGGTGATGTGTGCATTTGAAACAGTTCAGATCTCAACCCAGATATCCTCAAAAAGGTACCGGTTAATGAGCATATAGAGTGAGCTTTGTTGCAATTAGAGTGCTTGGGTTTGGGATTGTTCTTCAAGTATCCTTATCTTTAAATGGAGCTTACATGATTAGGGTGAGAAGGGCTTAAAGGAGACAAAGAGTTCTTTACAATGCAAGCCACGCAGTGTAAAGTCTTCAGAAAACAGAAGGTGTTCATTCACATGCCTTATGTTACACATAGCACTGCCTTAAAGGAGAATTCAACCTGTTCTGAAAAACCCATACCCCCCACCCCAGGTAGACCCCTCGGGCTAACTAACCCCCTCCGGGAGATGCCCCATACTCCATACTTACCCCTCGCCGCAGATTCTTCCAGTGAAGTTCCACGTGTCCATCATCTGCATCCTCTGTAAGCTGACTGCGAGATCAGTATTTCTGCGCATGCGCAGTTGGAGAGGTTTGCGCAACTGCGCATGAGCAGAATTGCACAGAAATTGGCGATTTCGCAGTCAGCTTACCGAGGACGTAGAAGATGGACTCGTGGAACTTTGCTGGAAGAATCTGCAGAACACTAGCTTCAAAGAAATTGTTAAATATTCCTTCAGTCAGAATATCCATGACTCAATTTAGTGTTATAATGATGACATCGTGGTATTGGGATTTTCTAACTGAAGCCCCACAGGCATAGAGGCGGGGCAGATAATATTTGATTGACAGCTCAGATATTTAAACACCTTTATAATAGGTATGGTTATTTTAATGAATACCATTATTTGTGTTCCATGTTTAATTTGTAAAGTAATTTCATTATGCAGCTTTTTATGTGTAGGTGCTAGATCTACTTTAAAAGTAAATAACTGAACAAAGTAGAAGGATTGCAATTTTCATGTAGAGATTTGATAAAACGCTGTATGAAAAGTTTGTATATCTAAATGTGGCCATAGATGTAAAGATCCGATCGTACGAATCATCGTACGATCGGACTTTCCCATCTCCCAACCCGCCACTAACCATTCAGATCAAAGTCTTACCAGTCAGATCAAATAAAGTAGTTAAAGAACAGATCAGCAATGTTCTGCCCCTGACAGCAATCGTACAATATCTATGTACAACCAAAGCTAGTGACAGTCTCCCACTGAAAATCGTACGATTGGAAATACACGCAGAGATATTATCGGCAGCCGACAGAGATTTTCTAACCTGTCCCATCGACCAAACGACCGATCTCCGCCGGACGAAAAATGTCGGGACTCTCCACACACGTTCCGAAAATCGTACTAATCCTCGATACGTACGATCAGATCTTTGCGTCTATGGCCAGCTTAAGGGTCACATTTATCTCCCTAATTAGGAATTTGACATTTCATTTGAAAGAAATGTGCTCTAAAGTGATTGCTAAACAACAGTAGCTTTTAGTGCAGCAAATACTGTAGATTTTTAAGGAAAATATGTGATCACTGGAAACTGCAATTAAACATTGCAACGGTATAATGGACTTTGAAGGATTCAACCCTATCATCTTAATCTGCTGTGGCAGGGCAGTGTTCACAGGGCAAGCTAAGCAGATGGTTAGTTGATTTTTCTTTCTACATTACATTCCCTCCACGGCTACAAAATGACCTGCTGGCAACAGCAGGGAGTCTCCAGATGAAAATCACCTTTATCTGTGAATGCCTGCCCCAGCCTTTTCCTTTTTCAGTTTATTTTCTGTCTTTGCAAGGTATATGACAGTACGATGCTTTGATTGGTATTTAAATTTTATTTGGTTTGTGCAACATCTGATTCTGGTCCAACTGCCCATTTGTCCACTAGCAGATCAGTCTATTGGAGATTATGGGTATTTTAGTTAAGTAAGCAGCACGTGCAGAGCAACAGGTTAATTGAATTAGACCCTTCTTTAATAAAAATCATTACCCATAGGAGTGAGGATTCAGTACTAAGACAGTGTGCTGTCCTTTACTATTCATCTGCACACCATGCACTCCGCTTTATTAAGGGGCAGTATATAGTGAATAGAGCTTGTGCTGAACATCCTTTGTTACCTATTGTTTTATTCACAAAAAATCTATGAGTTTGATTTCTTAAGATAAACAGGACAAACAGTGAAACTAAAGCTACTCTATGTTTGGTTCTTGCAAGGTAGATCATTAGATTCCCAGTGTACAACCACCTCCCTTCCCCCTTGCTTGTGATTATTTTGTTAGCAGGAATTCATTATGCATGAGAATTATCTGTGTAATGGTAATCTAATTTCTCTCAAAAGCAGGCCCAGATTTCGTGCTGTGGCACCCCAAGGCCACTGGGTCCTAGTGCCAACAACTGCGCTCGAACCGTGCCCCTGCGAGCTAGTGTGTGCATATGCATCGTAGCATTGGGGAGGATGCGAACAGGAGTATGCGTCCCCAGTGCTCCTTTGGATTGTGGCTTGGCGGCATGCTGCCCTTAAAATCGTGCCGCCCTAGTCCTGGGCCTTTGTGGCCTTGCCACAAATCCGGCCTGCTCACAAGGACTAAACATGGAGTAGTTTTATTCTCCTTGTCTACACTGCTTAGCTCAAGAAATAACAAACCATAGATGTTTTTGTGACTAAAACAGTTGTCAAAAAGTAGAAGTACTATTCATTGAACTAGGGGGAACACTGTCCCCATAAAAGACCAAACTCTCGTCCACATTTTTGCCATATTTATCAATAAATTAACTTGAAAAAAACTGGTGCAGGAAAAGACTCGATAAAATCATGAAAAAAATCCAAATTGTATGCTTTTTGGGATTTGACACCCATTATCTGAAAACTATGAATTAATCAGATTATTGTATAAAACCCAGCACAGATCAGGATATCTTCCAGTTGTAAAGGCGACATCTGCCATTGACTTCTACATGACCTTGGCAGGTTTAAGATGGAGTGTTTTTTTACTCAGACTTTTAGCAGCACTGGGAATTAATAAATCACAAACAATTAAAATGTATATATTTTTTTTGAGTCATTCATCACCATTTTGTGATACAATTCTGTTGACTAGAAAGAATACTTTTACATATTTGTATCTTTAGCTCTTGTCAAATATTAAGCATTAAACCATACACATTATATTTATTTGTACAATGCAACACTTTACCCTCAATAAACAACTGGGGAATTTTTATTTTATATGGTAAGTATACTCTAATAGTGTCATTTTCAGGTTTCTCATTTGGTTTACAGCCACAGCCATACAATAAATTAGGGACAGCTAGGTTTCATAAATCAGAGATAAATTCTGTCCTTAAATAAATTGGCTAAATAAATGCATATATTTGTTTTTCTCTCTTTCAGCCTTTTTCTCATTGTTCTTGTGATAACGGACATAATGTCTCTGGTAGGTCAAATTCTGATAAACAACCTGACATTTTCCCAATAAGTAATTTTGCATTTTTTTTAATAGTACAACATTGAAGCGCTTTTGTTTGTTTTGCAAAATTGGACAGGTCTGAGCAGAAAGTGTTTCATCAAATTCTCATTCTGTAGTCATTCTCAGGTTATAAACATTATATTACTAGCAGAAAGGGTTCAAGAGGGCACCTCAACTCTATTTCTAGTTCATTGTCTTCAAAACAACTTTCAAAACCCTAATCTGTGCACTTGTATTTTATTTTTTATATATATTGAAATCTTTAAGCTGCTTTGTCCTTGGTGTTTTGGAAAGTAAATTGGGTTACAATGGTGTTGTCATAAAAGACTATCATTTCACATTACTGTTCAGAAAATAAATTTTTAATTTTATATTTTGTTATAGAAATGTCAGATTTAATTATCTTGTATTCAGCTTTCATGCAGAAAGGCAGTACAATTTTTTTCTGTACATTTGAATAATTGTTAAATAGCCCTTGTGTATGATCTCAATTTATACTGACTTACAACACATTTGAGGATTCAAAATGAACTGGGCAGATGCAGAGATTCCTTATTACCTTGTTGATTTGATAGTTGGTGTCATTGCTTCATGATCACTGTATATTTTCACGAAATAGTGGCCAAAGGGATGGATCTTTTTCTATGGAGCTTTTAAATTTTATTTTACTTTCAGGTATATTTCCTTCATGCTTCTAAAAAATGATTGTGTAATATATTTATTTAGATAGCACCAGAAATGTACAAAGTATAAACACAAACGTTGTATATTTATAATAAATGATGCCTTTAAGAGCTGACAATCTCTTAATTCTATTAAGAAGAGGCGAAAGACAAACAAAATGGAGAGGCATATTAGCAAAGTGTCGCCTATGAAGGGTTTGAGAATAGAGTTGGTGTGGGAGCAATGCCTGTTAAAAGATGGTAGAGCATTCTAGAGGTGTCTGCAATCAGGGGTTTATGTATGACTCCGCTCTTGGTGTGAACACTATGTTCAATATATTGTCCAAAGCTAAGTATAAGAGTGAAACATAATAGTATGGTGAAATGAGGGATAGGTCTATTTTCACACCTGTTTTGTGAAACTGGATGTAGGATTATACTAAATAGTGGAAGGGGGGAAGTTTTATTTGAATTTGAGTAGAATTTGGTCTTGGACAACCCACATTTCAAGTGGTGAGCATACAAAATGTCACCACAGAGAGGCATTGTCTAATTTTCGCTTGAATAATTGTATGGTTCATTTTTTCTGATATCTCCTGGATCTAATTTTAATATTGAATTTATATTTATATATGGACAATCATTTACAAGAAATAACCAGATTTACCTCGTATGACCCTTAGTTAAACTAGATTGGCTACTAGGCAACGTTGATGTATTTTCTAAAATAAAACATAATGTGACTCTTATGATAGTAGTTGATTTATTAGGGCAATTGTGCCGTCCCTAGAATGTGTCCTTGGGTGATTGTTAAACCTGTGAAATCCATTAAATGTTAAAGGGATGCTGTTGTGGGAAAACATATTTTTTTCAAAACGCATCAGTTAATAGTGCTGCTCTAGCAGAATTCTGCATTGAAATCCATTTTTCAAAAGACCAAACAGATTTTGTTATATTCAATTTTGAAATCTGACATGGGGGTAGACATATTGTTAATTTCCCAGCTGCCTCCAGTCATGTGACTTGTGCTCTGATAAACTTCAATCACTCTTTACTGCTATACTGCAAGTTGGAGTGATTTCAACCCCCTGCCTTCCCTCCCCAGCAGCCCATCAGCAGAACAATGGGAAGGTAACCAGATATCAGCTCCCTGGTAGATATAAGAACAGCACTCAATAGTAAAATCCAGGTCCCACCCATAAGATAACAGCTCCCTGGAAGATCTAAGAATAGCACGTAATAGTAAAAGCCAAGTCCCACTGAGACTGATTCAGTTACATTAAGTAGGAGAAATAACATCCTGCCAGAAAGTAGTTCCATCCTAAAGTGCAGGCATAAGTCACATGACTGGGGCAGCTGGGAAACTGACAAAATGTCTAGCCCCATGCCAGAATTCAAAATTGAATATAAAAAAATCTGTTTGCTCTTTTGCGAAATGGATTTCAGCACAGAACTCTGCTGGAGTAGCATTATAAACTGATGTGTTTTGGGGAAAAAACATGTTTTTCCATGACAGTATCCCTTTAAACATGAAGCAATGTTGTTGACAGTCTAGTATATGGACCTTTGTGCCACCCACTACATGTTGTGAATGATGTCACTCTTGCTGGTTACTTGAGCTATTTTCAAATGCTGTTTTTTACTGTAAACAGGATGACAGTGATTAGGCCCTTTATGAGCATTGTGTAAACAGCTGAACTGAGAGCATATTGATACTATTAAATCCAGGAAACAAATTAACTATAAATCTTAAAAAGCCTGATTTTTCAACTATGTTTTTTTTAAAATGTTATTTGTCTATATTTTATGTTGTGCACATCGTATCTCATTATATTGCTCGTTCTTGATTAATTCAGGGCCATGTAGCAATGGTGATCTAAACCCTGGTTTGGATTAGGTGAGAAATTAAATACCTACTATACAGGTTTCGCTCTGCCAGCCCAGAGGTTTCATAGCTTTACATTGGGCAAGAATTTAGGTACAATATTAACCCATCTATTTTTGCTTATTTAATGTCATTCTTAGCCTACACTTCATATATATATATATTATATATATATATATATATATATATATATATATATATATATATATATATATATATATATATATATATAGGGCCGTCCACCCCAAGCCTCACCCCACTCCACACCACAGTTAAAAGACCATACAGACATCAACGCTAAAAACGGTAAATCCCCCACCTGCACAAGTTATAAAAAGCTATTGATGGTCAGGGCCCCTTTATAAGTTAAAAAAGAACTGTGGTACCAGGGCCCCCCATAAAAGTTTTTTAAAAAAATTGGTGGCCAGGGCCCCCCTACAAGTTAAAAAACAAATTGTTGACCAGGCCCCCCCTATAAGTTAAAAATAAAACATTGGTGCCAGGGCCCCCCATAAAAGTTTTTTTTTAAAAAAAACATTGGTGCCAGGGCCCCTAACAACTTAAAAAAAATTGGGGTCCCAGAGATTATTTTTTTAAAAAAACATTGGTGACAGGGGCCTATATGATTTAAATAATACATTGTTGGCCAGGTGTGGCATGGCTTTGGCGCTGTCAAGGGGGGCCTGGCTATTTCGAAAAGTGCAGCACAGCAGGGCCCCCCTTCAGGCTGGAAAACGTGCCATGAGTGCTTTCTATCTATGAATTATAAGATTTTGGTAAGCACCCGGCCTTTATTGATTCGAGTGGAGTGTGCTGATATATGGCTATATATATATATATATATATATATATATATATATATATATATATATATATATATATATATATATATATATATAGATAGATAGATATAATTTGACCTGCTAGAATAATGCCACACAGGGTGATTTACCTTCCATATTGTAATAGCCTAGTAGGTAGTGTAAAGATCACTCTCCTTTGCCTGGAAACTGCCTGAAATGACTTGTTCAGACACCCATGAGAATTTTGACCTTGTCCTGTGGTCTACATGGCACACAAGGCACCATAAGTTGCATTATGTGCCAATTTTCCAAGGGCACCAATATCAGATGAAAATGCTCATTTACATTGCTGCTTTTTTATTATTCATTTTGCTGTATAAATGCAATTCTCTTTTTTTAACCATATGTAAACATATGTGCAGTTTAATGGATGGTGCTCAGTGTAGCCCAGAGGCATCAATAGTTTTTGAAAGTGGTCATTTCAGGAGGTTGGAATTGTAGTTTTAACTGAATCTTTGTTTATGCATTATACTTTACTCCATGAAATTTCAAAGTGTTTGCCTTCTCATGTAGTTAATATTTCCTCTTCTTTTAACAGCATTTTTTCTTCCTGGTTAAAGATTATGGCAGTTGGCTGGACATAGGAACAAGGTACAGTACGGATTGGTTTTGTACACCCTAGTAGGTTGTAACAGATTAATAAAGAAAAATACAAAAAAAAAATACAAAAATCATAGAAAAATACAGATCATGCATGGAAAAACATAGCATGTTTAGCAAAATGAAAAAATATGAATGGGTTCATCCACAACATCTGAATTATTGTATTATATAGCTGAACCTTGGAAATAAAAAGGTTTAATATGTGACATACATTCAAAACCTGTTTCCTAGATGGATAGTGTGGTGTTTATACAAATGGCCTGTAGATGTGCCCAGACTTATACTGTGCATACTTCCTGGTAGCTTAAAAGTGAAAGTGAAAGTTTTTTGTTGAGTAATGCCTGCACTCATCCTTGGCTACCCAAAACATAACAGATAGCTAGATCAGAATTAGTTTGGTGCTCTGTTTCACATTTCTCAATTCTCTTCCTTAGATTTGATGATGTTTATACTTCATTTGTTTCTTTCAGCATGGCTAGATTATGTGGGAATTAATTCAGCTGTAATGACTTTCCCTAAAAGCAAAGTGTCCTTAAAGAATGATACTTCCAGTGCACTTGGGGTTTATTGAACTGCTCTAGTTGTTGAACTAAACATGTTCACTGAAGATTTCATTTGGTGCGCTTTAGAATACAAAATAAGTGAGTTTGGGCAGATGTCCAAATTCACTTAAAAAGGCTTAATTCAAGCAAGGGACAACAGCAATGTTTCAAGTCAAACACAGCTTTTTATTAAGCTGGATAAAGAGCATTTTGTGACATAAAGGGGTTGATGTCCAATTTTGAAATTATGTGAATTTTTAAAACTGTAATTGGAATGTACTCACAACTCGAATAGGAGGCTATTTATGAAAAATCTCGAACATCTAATATCGATTACGAACATTCCGAAAATTTGCGCCGAGTTTTCCTCTGACAAAAACCCTGAATGTCAGGAAGTCAGAAAAGGCAATTAACATATTCAAATGGTTCATCGGACCTTTGTCATTGACTTGTACATGAATTCGCCAGGTTTTAGAATTAGAACTGTTTCCAGGGTCGAGATGTGATAAATCTCACATTCAGATTCAAGTTGGTGAATTAAAATTTGAATTTGTGAGTTTTGACCAAAAAAAATTCAAAAATTTTAATTTACCATTCGAACCTTAAAGGAAAACTATACCCCCAAAATGAATAATTAAGCAACAGATAGTTTATATCAAATTGAATGACATAATAAAGAATCTTACCAAACTTAAATATATATTTACATAAATATTGCCCTTTTACATCTCTTGCCTTGAACCACCATTTCGTGACTCTATTGGTGCTGCCTCAGAGATCACCTGACCAGAAATACTACAACACTAACTGTAACAGGAAGAAGTGAGGAAGCAAAAGGCAGAACTCTGTCTGTTAATTGGCTCATGTGACCTTACATGTGGTTTGTATGTGTGCACAGTGAATCTTACGATCTCAGGGGGCGGCCCTTATTTTTTAAAATGGCAATTTTCTATTTATGATTACCCAATGGCACATACTACTAAAAAAGTATATTATTATGATAATGGTTCATTTACATGAAGCAGGGTTTTACACATGAGCTATTTTACTCAGTATCTTTTAATAGAGACCTACATTGTTTGGGGGGTATAGTTTTCCTTTAATAAATCTGCCCCAAAATGTTGACATTGCCCCCTGCTTGAATTAAAGTTTTTAAAGTGAATTTGGATTGATGACCATACAATTTTGTAGAATTGATTTCATTAATCTTGAGGATACTGAGGAATGTGCACCCAGCAAATGTGAAGTATCACACAAAGGGAGTGCTGTCTAATACATATCAGAAAACAGACAAAGCTGCTTTGAATCCTCAGCAGTTAGTCACAGATTTTTTGCAGTCTCGGTGTATAATAAATCTCAAATATTTTGCGTTTTTAGCATCTGAGTTTTTCCTCTCCGTCTTGCAAATGGAAGGTGGTTAATCTGCTGATTTTCATTGTAAAGAAGCTTGACCTCTCTATAAAGCTAATGGAGGGTGAAAAATGAACTGTCCCATTTGTCGCTACAGTACCTTTTAAATGTACAAAGAAGTAATTGTGACTCATGAGCACAAAAAAAAGTCCCAGTTTGATAAACAACTTTGTCCTTACAGCTATCTTAAATAGAACTCTTTTTTTTGAACAAAAGAACATCCAAGAACATTTTATCATTCTTTTAGCAACTGCAAATTGCTACACACAGAATGTGTGATGTGGGACAAAATTAATTAAAGTATCACAGTTACAAAAGACAGCACATCTGCCAGTTCAAGATTGGATTGTGTCCTCCATTATCAAGCAATTGTGTTTTGTAATAGCATTTTCATTTTGCTTAAACTTGCGACTTCTTGAATATTTTTGTGTCAGAAAGATGTTTTGTCATGTTGAGCATTAACTTAATCATACAAATCATCACTTGAGAGGTTTGTTTTGTTGCAATGGATGTGAGATTCTCAGTAGAGGAAGTCTGACATTTTTTAGGGTCGTTTTGAAATGTATGGCGTATAACCACTAGGTCCGAATATAAAATAGTAATGGTGTATAACCACTAGGTCTATATATGAAATAGTAATTTGTATAACCACTAGGTCTTGTATGAATAATATATGAAATAGTAATGGTGTATAACCACTAGGTATATATATATGAAATAGTCAGGGGTGATACTGGCCCCTCCGCCGCCTGAGGCAGCAGCAGTTGCTGCTGCCCCCTCTCCCGCTCTTAAAGTACCAGGAGCAGCATTTTTGCTGCCCCTGTGACCTAGTGGGGTGCTGCCGCCTGAGGCGACAGCCTTATTGGGGAAGCACCCCTGGAAATAGTAATGGTGTATAACCACTAGGTCTATATGTGAAATAGAAATGGTGTATAGCTACTAGGTACAAATATGAAATAGTAATGGTGTATAACCATTAGAAAGAAAAATAATGCAAAGCGTAAGATCCAAAGGTGTCTTAAATGCTTAAAAGGTGCATAATTATGATAAGTATAATTTACACTGATTTACATTGTACTTTATTAGAATGTGCTCTACAGAATGAGTATGATAGAATGATTTAAGAGAGAATTTTTAGGACACAGATTAAATGTATAATTAAAATATAATTATTCAACCTGTGGAATAGGTTGCATGAACATTATACAGATTTCAGACTGAAGTTATGATGAGAACTGATTTTAATATAAGGGATACTATGGGTAAAAGTGTCAAATCTACACTTTAAATAGGATTATTAAGTAGGAAAGGAGGTAACAACTGTGATTGTTTGGTTTTTCTTTATGTACATGGATCAAGAACTAGATATAAAAGAGTAGTTGTCAGTGGTACATTGGATGATAGCATTGTATACAATTATGTAATGGTACTTTATAATGAACTGTCTGATGCCTCATTCACATGTAGTTCCTGTATGAGCTGAAGGCATCTCTTGAGATTAGAAGAAAAGAGGTTCCTTTTTAAATTGTAAAATTGCTGTGATATTTTAGAATTCCATCCCTGAAGCAGCTGTACAGCAACATTAGAAAGTTTATGAGGTGGATGCCTTTTAAATCATACTAAAATACAAGTTTGCATGAATTGGGGTGTTGGGCATACAAGCATGGCATACCCCCCCCCAACTGTCTTCAACCTCCTAACAGCTCAACCCACAGTCCTGAACACTGAAATGTCCCGACTTTCTCTTTGATCTCATGCACTGAACTTAACTGGCTTTTGGCATAGAACCCAGAATACGTGGCAGGTGCACATAGATACTTTTGTAACAATTTAAGATAAGCAAAGAAACAATTGTTACAATTTAAAATAAGTAGAGGAATCATTGTAACAATTTAAGATTAGCAGGTCTCTTGGGAAAACTTTGACTTGCAGTTTAAAGGGCAATTCACCTTCATTAGCAAAACTGGAATAACACATAAAAATCACAGAAATGTGTTCAAACTTTCATAACCTGCCACATTTTGTAAAATGAACATGGTAATTACGCAAATCTTTTTGTCCCTCTTTCTATTTCCAAAATTTTGGGAAGTATGGCATGGTGCTAAATTGTACAAGTTCAGTTGCCAAGAGCAACCATTCAACAATTAGTTATGATCAGTCAACTGCAAGCAAAAGTCTCCTTTGGTAACTGCAATGGTAACTTTATGGTTAAACTTAAGGCAAACTCCCATGAGCTTACTGACTAATTAAGACATTAATTGAACTATGTCTAAGAACTAGTTATCATGGAGTAACATCATCTGTTTATATTGGGATCTATTTACTGAATTAGAGGAACTATCTCCTATGTGAACTTTTCAGCAGTGAAATGATTACTTATTGGGTCCCACAGCAAGATCATTGACCTCCCCCTCCCCCCCAAATTGGACATTTTCAAAATCATATTTTGCAGCTAGTTTTCAGTCAAAGTCCTGCTGGGTCCCTTTTAGTTCCTATGCTCCCCAACTGCTACATCTATAGTTGCACCCCTACTTTTCAGTAATATGACTTGTGAGATTGTACCACAGTAGCTGTGTTTTAAAAAGAATAACATCAATCAAGTTCCACCTTTTTTTCCTTCTAGTTGATCATTTGTGTAGTACTCACATAAATTGTTTGGCAGCCAAATAACTCGACCCAAAGTGTAAGAGACATACCTGGTGGGCTAGTGGGGGGATGGCAGGGACGCCTGCCACGTCGTGCGGGTTTGGTTAGCCCGCAGGCGCCGGATCGTGTGGGCGCACGTTAGGCCGCAGGCGCCAAATCTCTAGGCGCGCGCCTCTGTGATATTTAAAGGCGCAAGCGTACTGATGTGCGACGTCAGCGCGCAAAGGCACGAAATTTAAATAGTATAAAAGGCCCATTCAGACTGCTGACTGATGCCCGTGATAGTACATGTTTCTTGTGGTTCCTGATCCTTGTGCGTTTGATCTGTTCTGAATCTAGTCTGTTTGATTACCCGTGTTTGACCCAGCCTGTTCCTGACTATTCTGCATTCTGTATCCTGACCCTCGCCTGCCTATGACAACTCTTCCTGCTTAACCCCTTGATTGACAACCCGGATTGACCCTTGCCTGCCTGACGATTCTTGATATCTGCCTGCCTCGACCCAGCCTGTCTGACAATTCTCTTGCCTGTTCCATTTGTACTGTGACCTTCGGCCCAAAAGACTCTGCTAACAGCCGTGCCCCTTCGCCAGCCAGAACATCTCGCCTTGCACCCCTCATTAAGTCCAGGTGGCACCCAAGTAAGCTGAGGGCTCCTCCCGAAGCCCAACGGTGGTCACACTACTGGTGAAGCCAAGCCGAGACCAGGGTGCTTGGAATTTGTTCTGGTATCGGGTGCTGGCCGTGACACAAAGCTTCTGTAGGGGCAGCTTACGGTGGCATGTACAATATATTTAGGGGTCATTTACTTAACCCCAGGGTGCAAATGCAAGAGCATAAGGGTGCCAGAGCATGCCCCATAGTGCTCATGTAGATAGCACTTACACCCACTTACAACACTCACTGGTGGATGCAGCTTAGCCCTGTCCTCTGAAAGGATTTATTCCCCTTTAAGTCAACTTTTAGCATGATGTAGAGCGTGATATTCTGAAACAATTTGCATTTGGTTTTCATTTTCTATTATCTGTGTTTTTTTTAATTATTTTGCTTTTCATTCAGCAACTCTCAAGTTTTTAGCTACATTGTTGTTGGGATCCAAATTACCTAGCAACCATGCATTGATTTAAATATAAAACTGGGATATAAAGAGAGGGCCTGAATAGAAAGATGAGCAAAAAAAGTAGCAATAACAATACATTTGTAGCCATACATTTTTGTTTTAGATGACATCAGTGACCCCCATTTAAAAGTTGGAAAGAGTCTGAAGAAGAAAAATAATTAAAAAGCTATCAAAAATAATGAATGGCAACTGAAAAGCTGCTTAGAATTAGCCATTTTATAACATATTTAAAATTAACGTAAAAGTTAAACTATCCCTTGTATGATGTGCTAATGTCATCCTCAAGTCTCTGCTGCATTTCTTGCATGTTGCACACTGTGTGGGCTATTCTACTATCTTCATAAGCGATGCGCATTGACTGGACTGCTTTAGGGCAAAATCAATGCCAAATCAGCCCTATTTAAATGAATGCATGTTGATTTTCTTTACATCATTTTCTTTATAGTGTAGCGCTATAGTAAACTGACTTTACTGTGGTCAGTTTTAGCTACTTTCAGTGTGGGGTAATACCACAAATGAGGCCCTCTCAGGGGTAAGCCCTCGCAACTGGGTGGAGGCAGGGTGTAGTGCAACTGTAACCAGATACAATTGCACAATAAATGGGCGCCAGTAGTTCTTTAATGCTTAACCAATGAAATGTATTTATTCAACATAGCACATATCCACAATGGAGCTTAGAACACAGAATAAGTAGCATAAAGGAAGCAAATACTCACAGCACCATGCATTGGGCTGAATCCCTACAGGCAAGGGTTCATGTCAGCAGAGGTAGCAGTAATGTGAAAGGTACGACCAGCTTTCAGGATCTCATTAGTTGGCATCTAGGGGAATTCATATCATCCCTAGTCTCAACACTTTGTCCCTACTTCTGGGCTATTAGTACCTGGGATCTTAATCCCTCTGTCTCCTCGTCTGAGCTTTGAGCTGCTCAACTACCTAAGCTATCTATCACTCCTAGAGTGATCTATGACAGAGTATACTAATCTATTTACTAGGGCCAATGCTCCCAGGATCACAATACCCATTCCCTTCCAGCCTGCTTGGTTGGGCTAAAGTAATGGACCCAGACCTCATGGTTCTCAAGAACTACTGCACAGTGCCATCTGGTGTACACTGTGAGAACTACAGGCTAATAGTGATGGTTGAACTTCTCCCGTTTTGCTTCGCCGAAAAATTCGGAAATTCCCACAAAATTAGCGAAAAATCGTGAAATATGAAGGATTTCACTAAAAAATCATGATATTTGGAAGTTTTCACAGAAAAATCGTGAAATATGAAGGTTTTCACAGAAAAATCATGAAATATGAAGGTTTTCACAAAAAAATCGGGAAATTTGAAGGATTTCGCGAAAAAATGTGAAATTTGAAGGTTTTCACAAAAAAATCATGAAAATCTGACATTTTCGCAAAAAAATCATGAAAATCTGACATTTTCATGGAAAAATAGTTAAAACTGGAAATTGATGCTGGCGAATTTTCATCACGGAAATTCGTCGCAAATTCATGCCTGGTGAATTTATTTGCCCATCACTAAAGGCTAAGTTAACTTGTGGGGGGCAAAAGTTAGGCACCCCCAAGTGATTGTATATACAACCCTATATAACTTGGGCCTGAGCTTCTATCAGCAGAAAACTGCACTGGTCAAAATGCGGAAAGCGAGCACCACGGAGCTATTAATTTCTTCTTACTTCACGTGGGTGCGCATGCGCAGTAGTGCGGAAAGCTGATTTTTAATAAAGAAGTCATATATTTGGTTCTACTGCGCACTCGTCTGCCTTGGGAAATTTGAAGAAAGAAGAAGAAGTAAGCCAATTGCTCCATGGTGCTCGCTGGAAAACCCCCTGGACCGGTGCAGTTTTCTGCTGATAGGCGCACCGGCCGGGGGTTTTTATGTAAGTCCTTATCCTTTCCTTTAAGAGTGTTTATCATTAACTAGCTGCATCCACAGAGGTTAGACTGGACACAGTACTGTAAATAAATTTCTACTTTCAATTTCAATTTCTCAGAATGTTGTCTGAAATCTTTTCTCATTGCTTATAATCATAGTTTCTAAACTGATTACTTGCATCTCCTTATTATCTGGACAAATCGCCCTGTTCTTCTGTTCTATCAGTTTGCCTGGTAATTTAATTTTCCATTTTGCTTTTCACTCAGTAAAAGTTTTGCCTTGAGATTCATGCAGTCTGTTTATTTCATTTCACGGAAAACTTCTAACTGATCACAGAATGGAAACCAGATACAGCGTGTAATCCTAGACAGATGTGCTATGATGAATCAACCATGTGAACTGTGTTTGTTTACTTTTTGTTTATAGCCTTTTATATTATAATGGATTAACACTGTGCCAGTCAGCTCAGTTCAATTCAAACATATACGAATAAGAAACAGCTGTATCTAATGAAATAAGTGATCCACCAATAATTAAAGGAAAATACAATAAAAACGTGTAACCCATTGTTAGTGCTATGCAAAAGTGGATAAGGTGAAATATCTGCCTTTGAAGCTGTCTCCATGGGGCAGATTCACTGAAGGGCGAAGTGGCCAATGCTAGCAAAAATTCACCAGAAATCACATCCACAGAGACATCGCCAATTCACTAACAGGCGTAGAAGACAATTCGCTAGCGAACAAGACCATTGGTAGCGTTCGTTCGCACCCTATCTCCAGGTGACCTTTCGCTCTAGCGAACGGTCGTTACTCCACAAATTCACTGAGATGCAAATTTTGCCAGTGTTTACTTCGCAGCCTCAGACCAGGCAAACTGATAAAAGCAGTACAGTACACAGTACATCTTCCTCATGCGTAACAGCAACTGTTTTACTTTGTGTCAAAAACTTTTAGAATGAGGACTTTGCTTTATGTATTGACCTCTGTGACTCAATTTTCTTTGCTTTACTATCTGCTGTAAGATGTAATGTAGAAAAGCTCACCTTTCTGTCACACTGTGTTAAGATTCATGAGAGATCTATATTTCTTGATGTTGGAGCCCTTGTATTATATGGCTTCACTACTCACCTGAACGAACATTTATATGTTAAGGGATGACTGCTGTTCTTTAAGATTGCCCTATATATAATACTGATGATAACTTCCCTGAAGAATTGTGCAGGGCATACGAAATGCTATTTTTGCATTTCTATGTTTTCAGAAAAAAACACATTCCCATGGAGTATTAATCTGCCAACAAACAGCTGTTTTTCTCTTTGGAAGGATGCCCTGTTAGCTCAACCATTGGATGGTGGTTAGCTACCCACAGGGTACAATGATTGATGGATCTCTCATTACGCCATAAGCATAATATTCCCATGATATAGTGGATAATGTACCCCCTACTGTAATTTATAAAGATATTATCAGTCACCGAGGAGTTATGTGACCATATAAAAGCACGAGGCCGCAGGCCGAGTGCTTTTATACAGGTCACATAACTCCGAGGTGCTTATAATATATTTATAAATTTTAAGTAGGGGGTACATTATTTATTATAATCTACAGTTTCTAAGCTCAATTTTTACATCCTGTCCTTGCTTTATACAAAATGCATTACTTTTTTTTTCTGTTGTCCCTCCTTGTTGATTTTTTTCTTTCCCTGCATCCCTTTTGGTACCTGTATTACTTTTGATTTCTGTTGTTTTGGAGGAGCCTGCTCTGTGTGACGACATTCTGCTGTATCAGAGATGGGGGTGGGCCAAGGGAAGGAGAGGGAGTGAAACTTGAAATAGTGATGGGAGGGGGGAGCGAGACTTGCGATAGTGGATGGGAGGGGGAGCGAGTTTTGAGATGATTGATGGGAGGGGAGTGAAACTTTTTCTGTCTGCAATATGTTTAGAAATCGTAACTCCTCATTCCTTTCTGTGTTTGCTCTCTTTTTTTCTGCTGTTTTACTCAAAATTACCTCACAACAGTAAAGTCAGTTATTCTCCTCACACAGGAAGTCACACCCCCTTCCCAGACATGCGATAGTTGGTGCGAATGGGATCGAGATTTGAGATGATTGATGGGAGGGGGAGCAAGACTTGCTATAGTGGACGGGAGGGGCATGGAGAGTAGAGGAATCGTGTGAGGAGGGAAGCGACACCGTCCAGGGAGGCAGCTGCAGGTGACCTGGGACTCTGGGAGGAAGGAACGTGCAGCCGATAGATGGGAGGCAGTGAAACAGGTGGAGCGTGTTAAGTGCAGGCGAAGCAAGGAAATGTGGCGCATGAAAGCCAAACTGCGTGAAACAAGTGTAGAGGAGAGAGCAGCAGCTACAAGTGCTGTCTCTTTAAGTTTATAAACGGCGCGTTCTGACGCCAGAACGCGCCGTTTATAAGGATATAATTTACAGTCTGGTCCCATAGGGAAATGACCAGACTGTAGATTATAATCTGATATTTAATGCTGGAAGGCTTCTCACAGAGCAACATGTGTTTATATACGTTTGACCTGCAAAGTAGGCTGTTTGTAATGGAAAAATAATTTTTCACAATTTCAAAAGAAATGTATCAAAGAGATTTTCAGGTGTACAACAAATCTCTCCACAATACAGAAGTCTAAGGTGGTTATTTATCAAAATCCAATTTTTCCTGATTTTTTTAAAATAAAAAAAATCCGACCAAACTAGGATCCACAGCGAGACCTTATTTAATATTAAAAATGCACAATTGTATCGGGGGCAAACTCGATATAATCGAGCAAAAATCCAAATAGTAGGATTTTTTTCTGAGTTCGGAGTTCCAGAACAGTATGATTTTTTCTGTATTTTACCTGAAAATTCAGAAACAGTCGGATTTTCAGGCTAATTCTAGCGCAGAAACTTCCAAATAGGATAGGGACCTCTCCCATTAACATATATACAACCTTGGCAGGTCTGGGATGCCAAATTTTTGGATTCTGACTTTTTGCAGCATTGGGCTTTAATAAATCCCAAAATATGTTTAGTTTTTTTTTCCACTAAAAATTTGAATCAAAGTTTTTCATTTTTTTGGCCGAATAGATCTGTATTCCACCAATTGACTCCAGATAGATTCTAGGAGGTCCCCCATAGGCTCAAACAGCAATTTGACAGGTTTTAGATGGTGAATGGTCCAGGTCGAATTTTTAAAGTGACAGTACAGCTTGAAATTAGCTTGATTTTTTTTTTTTTTTCAAATTTTCACTTTGATAAATCTGCCCCTAAGAAATAACACCCTAAATGTGAAACTAAAGTGCTGCACATTCTAAAAAAAAACACAAAGAAATGCATCAAACACTGCATTTAGACCTGCAATACAATGCAGAGCATCATTGTTACTACTTACAAAGGACTTCTTTTTATAAAGGGGAGTTCAAACTGATAGATATTTAAAATAGGAGTATTTTTGTTATTTGTTTATGTAACTGTTTTATTTTTTTCTGTCCTTCCCTAAAAGGGGTTTGTTTGCTTAAAAAAAATTAACGGCCATGTTACTTATGCATCAATGTACTCCGTAAAAGAACAATATGATGTATTTCCTGTACAATTGTATCTGATGTCTTGCTATGTAACTATTTTTGAAAAATAAAAAAAGAGAGAAGTTAAAAAAAAAAAATTAACGGCCCAAAGGCCTTGTTTTTTGCTGGCTATGCACCTCTCCACTTTTTTGCATGTAGATGTTTCCTTAAGAGTAAGAAAGATGGCACAGTGTTCCCTTTGAGTTCAAAGCTGTAGAGATTGGCAAAGTTTAAGTTAGATAGGTAGGTCTTTAGATTTGTGCCAATATTATTTTTTTTAGTGTAATAAAAACAATATTTACCGTTTTTCTATAAAAAAATAATGCACGCTTCTAATTTTAAAAGTATATTCACCCAAAATAGTTATTAATTATCATTTCTACAGAATGGATAGCTAAGCTACAGCAGAAAGAGCTGCAGGGAATAAAGCTTTACAGTCTATATCAATTACATTGTGAGCCTGGGTAGATTTGCAGTGTTGGATAATATCAATAACACTTGGTTTACTGTAATTCTAAATGGGTATATACAGTTTGACCAGGCAGATCATTGTACAGCATGGCTAAACACATTGGTAGCCCTGCTAGCCAATATAGGCCCTGATCTCAGTGGTTTCCTTAGTAATTAATAAACAGAATGGATTTATAAACATGCTGTACAGATTGCAACAGGAATTTTGCAAATGTCAGCCAGGGTGGTTAATGGACCCTTATCACACGCATACTGGAAAAGTCTGATTTGCAGCTTTGACTTTCCTATCAGTTATAATATATTGATTTTTGAACCCCTTGTCTGTCATTTATGCAAGAGCAGGCCACTAGTTTTGTTTTATACTCTGATACAGTAACTTTCCTGCACTGGATATCCTTTTACTTTGCCATGAATGTTAATATATTTCTGGTTTGAAATACTTTCTAATCAAGGGAAGTAAACATACATACATTCGCTTATAATAAGTGCTTCCATTTATTAACATTCCATCAACGTTAAAAAGCCATTTCGCTTTATTAAACATGTCCCTTGCACTTATATAACATTAATTACAGTCCAGGATTGCACTGGGTATGCTGTTTACACAATGCAAATCCATGGCCTTACTAATGGAAGGAAATCACAATGCTTATAACCTTTAGCTTCTGAACAGTTTTTCACTCCCAAGAGGGTAAGCAAATTGTGAGTCATTTTCTGTCTATGTGATTAGTCATCCCATGCTGCGTTGGTTTATAAAAGATAATATAAATGCACAGAAAAATGCTCTTAGTATCTTGATAAAACAAAGTTTAGCGGGAGCACCTCCAGGTCTAAAAATGATGCACTGGATTACTATAAAACTGGACAAGTGCCAGAGAAATACCCTTATGGAGGCATACGTGGGTATTGTAATAAAGGACACATTTTTATTATATGATTATTATTATTAAAATACAATAATACACAAAAGTAGCCATTCACGCAAGGGTATGAATTATCCTAAATGTCCATGTTCTCATGTACAGGGGGAATTAGTGATTTTCTTGTATCCACAATAGGCAGGCATAATTCGTTTTCACAGGTACGCATAATAAATATCTAATTACTATAATTAACATATATTATCAACAATTTGCATATAAGACCTCCAGACACCAGATAACATATTTGTTTAAAAAGTCCTCACCTTCCAGTTGCCAAACCCCAGTGCACATTTTGTTTGAAAAGCCAGCATGAAAGTCACAAATATTTGCTGAAATTACATGGGAGAATTATGACAAGCCTTTATAGGAGGATGATATTGGCTGCAGAGCTTTGACTAATGATAAAAGAGTTAATATTCCCTCTCAACCAGGTAAAGTGGAAGCTGAGAGCAGAGAGTTGTCAAGGCACCAGAAATTAAAGGTAGCTCCAGGGTTCCCAGAGGTAGTTTTGGTGCAAAGCTCCAGAAATCACATAATTATTATTCTGAAAGTACAGGGGGGCTGTTATCCAAAATGTTTGGGATCTGGGATTTTCCGGTTAACAGATCTTTCCGTAATTTGGATCTTCATACCTTTAGACTACTACAAAATCATGTAAACATGAAATAAACCCAATAGGCTGGTTTTGCCTCCAATAAGGTTTAATTATATCTTAGTTAGGATCAAGTACAAGATACTGTTTTATCAGTATTACAGAGAAAGGAAATCTTTTTTTAAAAAGTTGGATTATTTGATTATAATGGAGTCTGTCGGAGATGGCCTTTTCCATAATTTGCAGCTTTCTGAATAACGGGTTACTGGATAACGGATCCCATACCTGTATTACTGTAGTTTATAAATTAAATGATAATAAAGAGACATAGCATTTCGTCCAGCAAAGCACATAAATCTGTATATACTAACACATTAATACACCACAGTTTTGTATTATAACAATCATTTTCTGGGCATTTTTTTAAGATTATTACTCTTGTATTGTAAAAAGCATGACATAGTTTCACAATATATTGTATAAAATGCAGTACAAATAATGGCAAGTATGACTGGAGCATCCATTGGCAGTAGAGGTAATGGACACATAGTACACGACCAATACTGTATGAGCAATATATTATTTCCTGCTTTAGCACAGCAGGGCTCATGTGAATTTGTATGAATGATGTACAGCAGGAAATGTCATACATAGAGAACTTGAAAACAGCATTGGATTTTTTTTTTCATTTTCCTAATCATTTCCTAGAACAGGGGAAACGTTTTAAAACCTGTATCAAAGCCTACCTATGCCTGTACTAGTTATAAATAAAGTGTAAGTACATAAACGAAGAAAGGACAATGTAAATTAGAACTATTCCCAGAAATGATAGACACTAAATCGGAATAAGCACTGCAGGAACTGCTAACATGCTGTACATACAGTACTATTGTATTGAAATTCTTAGTGAGGAGATTTAAATCACGTTGCTGATTTAGTCAGCTCAAACGTCCCCCTTCTACCTGCTACTAACTTTATTCACTTCAAAGCATAAATCAGCAAAGTGATTTCAATCTCCTCACCAAGAATTTTAATACAGTGCTTTAGTACATAGTATTTACTGCGTGTTAGCTGTTCCTAAAGTCTACTTAAATTGTTTGCATCATATCCATTCACAAAAGTCATATTGTCTAGGAGTGGCGTTTTTGCATTAGAGGAAACTATCAAAAAAAGTCCTTTCTTTAGCTCTGATGTTTAAAAAAATACAGAAGTATACAGATATTTCTGGCACTCGTTTTGGTATGTAATATTTGCATTTTCAATAGGGACTAATCTCTTTTTCTGATTTGCAGCATCAGCCATTTTGTCATTGTGATGAGTATGACCATCTTCCTAATGTTACTGAGTGGATTGGTGCACTACCTTACTACAAAGAAAATAACTCCTTGGAAAAAGCAGAAGCACCATTCAACTTGAGGTCTTGAATACACTGTGACTGCTTTAAAAATGAATGATTGCCAAGAACTGCAGGCAACTAAACCGATTGAATCAGCAATGCTGAAGAGATGTTGTTCATTGATTGCTTTTTGTGTATTTGCCATTTATGGCGGAGAGACACATTTAGGGGATTATTTATCAAAATCCAAATTCATCTCATTATTTTAGGAAATATACTCTGACCAAATCCGCATGGGTTATTTTCCCCTTATTTATAAATACATTTTCCAGAAAAATTCCAGTGCGGGAAAAAAAAACGAAAATATCATACAAAATTTGAATGGTACAACTTTTTCAAATTTTCCATCTGAAAACTCAAATTTTTTCAGATTTTTGCCTGAAAACCACAAAAACGTAGGATTTTTGCACGAATCCCAGCACAGATCAGGATATCTTAGGGACTTCTCCCATTGACTTATATACAACCTGAGATGAGATGCCTGATTTTTGGATTCAGACTTTTTCCATCCTCAGGGTATAATAAATCATGAAAAATTCAAGTTTTTGAAATTTGGACTTTAATAAATAACCCCCTTAGAAACTATACTGTTATTCTCAAAGATAACCAAATCTGCCTCTCTATGTTCATGAGATATAATACAAGTAGGGAAAAAGTGGCAAGGTTAAGTGTTTGATTGTGGTTTAAAACTTTTTGGAAGTTATTTTGAAACATGGAGCATTTAGCCCTGTTCCAGTAACCCCAATAATCAATGACTTGACTCTTACCACTGTGTGGCATTGGACACAAGTAGTTATTTAACTGTGACAACCTTTTTCATAACAATTATTATGTAATATACACATAGTTTTTTGTTACTTCCACCTAAAAGATTTGTGAAAGAATACAAAAATTGCCCTTTGTACACTCCCATCATTTAGAGATGACTGATCCTGAACTTAGGTACTGTAGGATACACAGTAGTCATATATCATTATTTTTACATGATCTGTTTTATATATTTATTTTAAAAGGGAATAAAAGCCAAATGTTGTTTCTGATTAGTGGATTCATTGCTCGGAATACTGATATTGCTATAGGAATCATTGCTCTAAATCCTAATGAAGACATATGGGGTTATGTAATAAAAAGACACTAAGTTTGCCCTTGAGCAGTAACTTATAGCAACCAATCAGAAGGTAGCATTTACTGGTCACCTACTTATTGGTTGTTATGGGTTATTGCTCCTGGCCAACTTAGTGCCTTTTATTATTTATATATATATATATATATATATATATATATATATATATATATATATATATATATATATATATATACTTACTGTATGGGGCCGATTCACTAACTTCGAGTGAAGGATTCGAAGTTAAAAAACTTTTTTAAAAAGTTTTTTTGGGCTAGTTCGACCATCGAATGGGCTACTTCGACCTTCGACTACGACTATTGAAGGATTCGAACTAAAAATCGTTAGACTATTCGACCATTCGATAGTCAAAGTACTGTCTCTTTAAAAAAACTTCGACCCCCTAGTTCGGCAGATAAAAGCTACCGAAGTCAATGTTAGCCTATGGGGAAGGTCCCCATAGGCTTGGCTAACTTTTTTTGATCGAAGGATATTCCTTCGATCGTTGGATTAAAATCCTTCGAATCGTTCGATTCGAAGGATTTAATCGTTCGATCGAATGAATAATCCTTAATAATTGAATAATGAATAATGAATAATTTTCTGCGCTAAATCCTTCGATAGTCGAAGGATTTCAATTCCTAGTCAAATATCGAGGGTTATCGATATTCGACCCTTGGTGAATCGGCCCCTGTGTGTGTGTGTGTGTGTGTGTGTGTGTGTGTATATATATATATATATATATATATATATATATATAGGCTAGACTTCTATCATAAAACAAGGGTTAGCCCAGCCACTGTACAACAAATGTGAAATGGTGCTGTTTGTTTATATAAAACATATGCAATAATAAGATATAGCAGATCCCACATATGGTATAATAATAAGCCAGCCAATGACTGTTGGCTAAGGGCACCATGGATTTATGTGAGATTTGGAAGTTTACCTCAGTCAGGTTAATGATGACAAAGTGAGTCCTTGAAGAGAACGGCACTTTTGTTTTATATTTTAAATTGCAGTTGTCAGTGCAAAGTCCATTTTCCTTTTACAGTTAAACTGTGCTAGCACCTAGTGCCCTGGTGTTACATTTTACTCACATATAACACTAAAAAAGAAAATACCCTTTTTCATTGATCAAGATTGATTATACAATAAAGCCCCATAAAGGTTGAGTGACATACAAGAATTGGCTCTTTACATTCCACTGTATGATAAATGTGTATCTTGTTTGTCTTACTCCACAAGTTTCATTGTTTTGAAGGGTAAAAAAAATCCATAAATGCTTTATTTCAGACACTGGCAAAAATGAGCATCAGTGGGTTCTGATAAAAGCATGCCTAGTTTATTGGATAAATTGATCCCTATTTATTTTACAATTTCAATACAAGCAACAAGTTTTAATTGGGTCCACTGGGTACATGCTATATGCAAACTTCCCATTTGTATTACATTGTACTCAAACAATCTTCTACGCCGTCATGCCCCTAATGTAATTAGTTCTACTTAAACCAAAGAACAATTAACAAATGGAGGTGGCATGAAAGGATTACATTGCCTAATGAGTATGCACATATTTCAACTCCAATAACAGCACATTTGTTTGTAGAGATTTGTGCTAGGTTTCAATTAGCCAGCCTTAATGTTACAAAATTAGAGACACGAGCAAAGAGAATTTACTGAAGATATAGTTTGGCAGTCACTGAAAATCGTGTTCCCCTTGCGTCTGGACACCACATCCTTGTAATTTAAAGGCTTATTACTATATATAGTTTTATTATTATTATTGGGGAACTATCGCGAAAATGAAAATTCAATATAAGCTTCATCATACTGAAATAAGAAACTTTCAATCAATCAGTTCACAATTAATTAAATATTCTGCCTCATTTCTGAAATAATAAAGTTTACCTTCAATTTATCCCTCTCTCGGCATCTGTTTCTCTTCATTCTGTCTTCTTGCAGCAGTTGGGTGTCAGATATTCATTGACAGTTAGATCCAATAAATCTTATAGGGGGGCTCCCTTTCCTAGCAGATGAATTAGAGCTCACTCAAATAACCGATTCCAGTACAAACAAAATCTAACAAAATAACTGCCTTTTGCATAAATCTTGCATGTAAAGAGAGAGGATTTCTGGTAGAGTGAGCTCTAATACATCTTCTAGGCAAAAGGAGCCCCGCTATAAGATATATTGGATCTAACTGTCAATGAATATCTGACACCCAACTGCTGCAATAAGACAGAATGAAGAGAAAAAGATGCTGAGAGAGGGATAGTGAAAATAAACTTGATTATTTCAGAAATGATGCAGAATATTTAATCGATTGTGAATTGATTGAACGTTTCTTATTTCAGTATGATGAAGCTTATATTGATTTTTCATTTTCGCGATAGTTCCCCAATAATAATTATAAAACTATATATAGGTAATAAGCCTTTAAATTACAAGGATGTGATGTCAACTGCTGCATGAAGAGAGAATGAGTGAAGAAAAACTTGACTATTTCAGAAACGCTACAGAATTTTTAATTGATTATATTTAAAAAACTTCTTTTTTCAGTGTGCTGAAACTTATATAAAATTTTCTTTTTTACGATATTTCCCCTTTAATAATAATAATTGTTCACAGGAGAGTACTTTTGATAACAGGACAACTAAAGGTGGAAATAGTTTTAATAGGCTGTCATTTTTAGGGCTATTTTGCTGATATGTACATGTCAATTGAAGTTTATGTTTAGTATGGGATTTGGCCAACACTTTTGTCGATATGGTAGTTGTCGAAATCCTGAAATTGACGATTCGGCGCATCTCTTATAATAATAATAAAACAAAGCTTCTTTTTCACATTCTGCATCTCAACAGAATGACACAGATATTCAATTATCTTACTCTATGTTAACTAGTATTAGACCAAAACCAAATGTACAGTAGCTTGCCATGTTCAGTAGAAAGCATTTAGGACAGGTTGATAGACTAGACCCTGGACATTTATTGCTAACACTGCAAGGACTACTCCCCATGGCATATTGCTCTGGACATTACATGGGGGGATTTTGGGAGCCGCTGACTGTCTAGCATTGCACCTAGAGATTTCAGTATTTATCAAACTGTGTTTGATACTGTTGCTTTAGCTGCTTTAGCTGACAATCACTTGTTTGAATGCAGGTTGGCTACAACCTTACAGAAATAAAATCCTGCGGCTTTTTGCATCATGGGAAAAATTGATCATGTTGTCTGTCCTAAAACATGTTTTTTTTTAAAGATGTTTATTTCTGGTTTTTAAAACACACAACAAAAACAGACAAATACAAGGCTGTGCACCGAAACATTAGTACATGTATAAGTTAATATCATAGCATATGTAGATCAAGTATAGGTAGTCCCACTTACTATTGTGGTGAGTCTGGGAGTGAGATTCCGGGATTGGCATCAATCCAGGAAGTCCAAATTTTATCAAACTTTGTGGGTGAACCTCTGGCAATGTAGGTCAATTTAATAAGTGGTAGCATCTTATTTATTAATTCCCGCCATTGTTTGATATTAGGAAGATATGGGCTCATCCACTTCATCACCACCAGCTTTTTGGCATAAAAGAGTGTAGCCCGTAAAAGATTCCTGGTTTTGTTCAGAGGCACCAACTCCTCTTCCACCCCTAATAGACATAACAATGGGGATTTTACTCCCGGGAGATCAAGATTTTGGCTTAAATAGTGGACAACTGCTGACCAAAAGCGAGAAACGACCTCACATTCCCACACCATGTGAAAGAATCCTGCATTAAGGGTTTGACATCTATGACATTTTCCATCCACTGACCTACCCATTTGTTTCAATCTGATAGGAGTAATATATAATTGGTGTATAGCCTTAAATTGTATCATTTTGTCCCGAGTGGATATCAAGGACCCGTATATACTCTCAGTAGCCTCCTCCCATTTCTCATGATCAAGTTCTGGTATATATTGAGACCATTTAGGATAAGACTTAGTAAATGGGTCTACATTTGGTTCCAGGAGAAGCCTATATATATCAGATAGCAGTTTCTTAGTTTGTGGATCCCATAGTCTAGATTCAAGTTTCGAGCTTACCCATGTGACAGTTAAGGAACCAAATTGAGCCTTAAAGTCATGTCGCAATTGCAGATAGCGATAAAGTTGAATGGTAGGATTGAGTAACTTCCCACTTAGCTGTTCTAATGACATGAACCACTCTCCATTGATTAAGTCACAGATATGTCTGACGCCCAAGTTCGGGCAATACTGGAAATCTGGCAATCTATTGAAATGAGGTAGATTGGGTGGCAGCCCGGTTAAACTTTTGCACAGTTGGTTCTAGGTTGTTTGCGATATATTGGGAATGATCCTGCATGATAACAACACCCAGGTATTTAAATTTAAACACCCAACTCATTCCACTTACTTGCCCAATCGGGGTGTCCCCACCCAGAGAGAAAAGCGAAGATTTAGATTTGTTGACTTTTAACCCACTAATGTCTCCAAATTCAGTCAGAACCGTCACTTCCAAAGACCTTTATCCACTAGAAACAAAATAACATCGTTCGCGTAGAGGGCGATTTTATCTTCAATTCTGCCTATTGGTATGCCTTTAATCTGCTGTGCCCCACGTACCTTGAGAGCTAACGGCTCTATTGCCAGAGCAAAGATCAGCGGCGATAGGGGGCAGCCCTGCCTCGTACCTCTTTCAAGCATAAATTGGGGGGATAGTATCTCATTGACCCATATCTGGGCCATTGGCTGTTTATACATGAGACGTATCCAATTAATAAAGTTGGGACCCACTCCAAACCGTTCCAATACCAGCCATAAATAATCCCAGTCGACAGAGTCGAATGCTTTTGATATGTCCAAAGAGGCTATTACTCCATCATACCCCCTTTGGTTGGCCAATTGGATGTGAGTATGGAGCCTACGGATATTAACTGCCGTCATTTTATTGGACATAAACCCTGTTTGATCATTGTGGATGAGAGAGGTAATAACTTTGTTAAGTCGAGTCGCTAGTAGTTTGGCTAAGATTTTTATGTCAGTATTAATCAATGAAATAGGACGGTAAGAGTCCCAACGTGACATGTTCTTTCCCTTCCTTCGGGATTAGTGTGATCAGCGCAGAATAAAATGAATCGGGGAGAGTGCCAGCGTCCCAGGCAGCAGCATAGGTATCTTTTAGTTTGGGAACAGCCGTCTCTAAATGTAGCTTATACCAGGCAGCCGGCAGGCCATCTGGCCCTGGGGTCTTCTGGGGAGGTAAGCTGAGAATTGTGTCCCTAATTTCAGATTCTGTCAAACGTCGTCCAAAAATGCTATCTGATCTTGGTCTAAACTAGGAAAGGGTAGGTCCTCTAAGTAAAGGTCTATCTCTTCCTTAGAGGTGTTCCGGCCTTTAGAGTATAGGGCTTTGAAATTGGTGGCAAACTCAGCTGCTATGTCTTTGGGATCAGTAATTTTAGTACCTTGGGCCGTCATGAGATGCAGTACCGGAGAGGAAGGGGCAATAAGCTTAGCCAAATGGGCCAGAGTTTTGCCATTTTTATCCCCTAAATCAAAGGATTTCTGTGCACTATAGAGCAGCCTTTTTCGAGTTAGAGTGGTATACAAAATAGCTAAGTTTCTTTGCGCGGTTTGCAGAGCTTCCTCAGCTTTGGCACTCTTGTCCTGCGCTAACACCTGCTCGGCCTCCTTGACAGCTTTTTCAGCTAGTTCAACCTGAACTTTCTTATCTTTCCAGGACATATTAATGGCTGATATAACTTCCCCTCTAGCAACTGCTTTAGATGCTTCCCAGGTTATGATAGGGTTTGCGGATGCCACATTTAGATCCCAGAATTCCTTGTATTTCTGAATACAATGGTCAGCTACTATGTTATCTGTCAGCCATAGGGGTGATAGCCTCCATATTCATTGTTTCGAGTTAGGCCCAAGCCGTACCTCAACTAGCAGGGGAGAGTGGTCTGAGGTCCTAAAACATGTTTGACAATGTGTAGGGGACTGGCATATGAAGCACCCATAACTACTAAATATCATGAGCATATTAATAAATATGAACCGTACATACCTGAGAAAAAGTAATGACTGGGGAAAAAGTAATTGTGTCCCTTTAATGTAAAGCTGACACTGTTGGGCTGTTAGTTTTCTCTTAGGAGCTTCTCTGTAGTTGTTTCCCCCCCCCCCCCATTTTACATGATGGGTGACAGCTTCTCCTTCAATTTATCTAGATCTTACCATAGTGGGGAAGTCTAGAGCAAAGAACTGCACTTTGGGTTGGGAAACGGCATTGAAAGCAGTGATATAGTGGTAAATAAATGGTTTCTGTTTTCCTACTGACCTCTATTAAAGGGGAACCGTCACCTAAAAAAATAATTTCAAATTCTATTTTATCATGTTAGTCAAGCAAAATGAACTTAATTAATAATTATAGCAAGCAGGCAGGAGTCTTTTTATGGACAATGTTTAGACAAGCCTTCCATCATCTCAAAATCTTTTGTGCACCAGAATGGGGGACCTGATATCCATGCCCATGCACTGGTTAAACAATTAAATGGTTAAAAGAATGGGGGAATGTGGGAACTGCAGTTACATCAAGTAAGTGCTGAATAGAAAGTGAAAGTAATTGCCTGCCCTGCCTCTAGACATATGGGGCAGACAATATTTGATTGACAGGTGAGATTTTTATGTCTGGGTGACAGATCCACTTTAAGGTTGATATTTATGTCTTCAAAGTATTATAGAGCTTCCCTTAAAAGGGGACCTGTCACCCACACATGAAAATCTGTATAATAAACGCCCTTTTAAAATGAATAATGAAACCCAAATCCTTTTTTTTTATTAAAACAGCCATACTAGTTATAAACTTGTTTATATCTCCTAGCTGTCAATCATATATTAAGAGGCAGGACAGGCAGTTACTTTCACTTTCCATTCTGCAATTCCTAGATGTCACTACTGTTACATTTCTCTCCATCCCCAACATTTAAATTTGAAGCAAGTGCATGGACATTGGCATCAGGTGCCCCATTTTGGTGCATAAACAAGATTTTGGCATGATTAGGCAAGATTTTAGCTTGCCTTAATGACATTGTCCACAAAATGGCTGCTTCCTGCTTGATACAATTGTGATTTATCAGACTAAAAAAAAGGAAGAATGAAACCATGTATATAATGTAAGTGAACTTTATTTTGCTTGACTAACTTCATACAACAGGTTTTTATAATTATTTTTTATGATGACAGGTCCCCTTTAAGCATTTCTACCTGTAGGCCAAAGTAATGACAAAAAAAGGACATATATAAAATGTGTCTGCTGCTTCATATCAATGTAATGTGCAAAAAGTGCAGCGTTCGCCTTCATTTTTTTACACATCGAAAATTCTGCAAAAAAACTATTTTCTAGTACTACTAAAATCATAAGGCAGAGCACAAATGAAATTTGACTTTGAAACCATAATTTGGTGAGCTGTCAGTTTGCTTCTTATAGGTACCATTACCAGCAGGGTCATTTTTTAATATATAGTGTGAGCAGGATCAGATGAACAGACAGTTCTTCAACAGTTCATTTATTATTCACATGTTCAGACTCTGGGAGCAAACAGGTATAAAATAAAACAAAACCCGTGCCACACTCGGGCTCTAACTAATACACTGGGTATTTTCCCTCTCTACTACTGGTCCCCTAGTGGAATTCCTGGGCAAAACACAAATGTACAACGCCACAGAGTCACAGAACCTTTACAGAGTCCTTTTCCTTTGGGAAGGAAAACAGCAGCACTCCAAACTGTTTCACCCGGATCCCAGGGCTCAACCCACTCAGCGTAGTAGTGGTGGCGTAGTAGAGTGTAGCTCAATCTTATTCTGGGCCACACTCTACTCTGGCAGCTATCAGATCTAGCCTTCTAATAATTTCCCAGAGGAGACTTCCTAGGGAAATCAACCCCCTCTTTCCCACTGTACATATGGTAGTAAGAGATGAATCTAGGGGAAATATATCTCCCTGCAAACTGTTCTCCAGTTACCAGTTCACAATAGGCAACTGTAGGCCTGCCTTTGGATGCCTATATAAAAGAATTATTTTTTAAAGAAAGAATTAAAAAATGTCCCAACCACCCCGCCCGCCGATGACGTCACAACATGGGTGGGACGAGAGGCGAAAGTCTATAAAAACTCAACCAGGAAGTCGGAAGCCGGCATTTGGAAGGTCACCGCGACCCGGAAAGGAGCATGCAAGTTCGGCCCGAACCCGCCTGACCCGCGTGTAAACATGTAGGTCCCGTGGGTATCGGGTCGGCCCGCACATTACTAGTCAGCTGTGTTGGGCAGCACTGGCCCTGCTCACCAGCCAGATTTCACATGATGATCATCATTAATGTTTGTGATGATTTTTTTGCAGCTACAGAGAGAGGAACTTTGATAGAAATAATGCACAAACGGGATCGACAAGTAAAGTTTTGTCTAAGCTTTGCATTTTGCACGCATGTGTGCACATGGATCACAAAAAAGGAAACGCTGATTCAAACCTGCTATTGACGCAGGAGGGGTGTGAATTTTCAAATATATGCCTATATATAAAGTAGCTGCATTCGCTTATTGGAGAAAATGCTTAGAAATAAAGTTTATTTGTTAATCCAGCATTTTGGTCTTCCTTGAGACCTTTGACAAGGTAACAAGAGAGTTTGGTTGCAACAATATATACTGTATCTTTTATCTTTCCTTGCTTTTAAAGAGCTAGACAATGATACTTTTTATCTTTTATTTTGTGGTTTATATTTTACAATCTGTCCTTATCTCTGCTACTGTAATTCACTAGGTATGGCTTTCTGATCTATCTTGTGTTTTTTTGGAACTATCACAGTTTATGTAACATTTTCCTTTACCAAATATTTTCACACTAATATATGCACACAGTTTTTGGCAATGCTAACACTGGCAAACTGATCATTTGCTCACCATTTTCAAGAGGAAGGGTATATGTTTCATCTTTTTCACTGTTGTTGCCTTTACAAATGTCGTAAAATGTTGGAATAAAAATACACTTTGTTTTTCCCCACCATACTTTGAAGTCCTATATACAGTAGTTCTTGAAAGTTTGTGAACCCTTTTAAATATTCTATATTTTTATACGAATATGACTTAATACATCCTTTGATCTGATCTGATAAGTCCTTAATACAGATGAAGAAAACCTAGTTAAACAAATGAAACATTAATTATTATATTTGGTTGTGTATATATTGAAAAAAAATGATCCAATAACATCTGTGTGTTGCAAAAATAAGTGAATCCTTAGGATTATCATATCATTTAAAGGTTCTTACCTTAGGTTTTTCTTCCTTGTCAAACCTATATTTTTGGTGCAGGGAATCTTCTCCACAACTAGGATGCGTTTGATTGCATTGAAAAAAAAATCTACACAGAGAGGTAAGTGTACACATGTGAATTTTACAGCGTCACTGCTCACGTTGTAGTGGAGAAATAATAGCTGGGATAAAGGTATCAGTTCAGAAAAATGAGATGTGATTTATGGTGTTCAGGTGGGAGAAATGTGCTCTACCCGTATGGAGTGGGAGTTAATTTAAACTTTACATGCCCTTTAAATGGGGAGTGTTTCATTTGTTTAACTAGGTTTTCTTCATCTACTTTTAGGACTTATTTGTTAACTCACATGATGTTTTAGATCTCATTCATATAAAAATATAGAAAATTTTAAAGGATTCACATACTTTCAAGCTCTACTATACAGGAATAAGTTCTTTACTGTAGTCCAAAGCCACTTGTACTAAGTGTGGCACCATTGTGAAGGGGAAGATTTATTAAGGGTCCAATCGAAAGTTCAAATTCAAATTTTTTTTTATGGTCAGTACTCTCAAATTCAAATTGTGAATTATCCATACTCAATTCGAGTTTTAATTTGATTTTGAGACTATTCGCCACCTAAAACCTGCCGAGTTAATGAACAAGTCAATGGGAGAGGTTCAGGGACCAATTTCTTAGTAACATAGTAACATAGTAACATAGTAAGTAAGGTTGAAAAAAGACACATGTCCATCGAGTTCAAGCGAGGTAAAACTCGAATTGAGTTTAGTCGAATTCGATTCATGTTTTCGACTCGGCAAAATTTGTCCGAGTTTTAGATTTTCAATTTTTCTTTATAAATAACCCCCAGTCGCATTTTTGGGTATATTCGAATTTAACAACATTTTAAAAACTCACATGAATTTGAAATTTGACCTTTAAAGGAATTGTTCAGTGTAAAAATAAAAACTGGGTAAATAGATAGGCTGTGCAAAATAGAAAAAAATGTTTCTAATATAGTTAGTTAGCCAAAAATGTAATGTATAAAGGCTGGAGTGATTTGATGTTTAACATGTCAGTCAGAACACTACTTCCTGCTTTTCAGCTCTCTTGGTTTACACTGACTGGTTACCCTGGTTACCAGGCAGTAACCAATCAGAGACTTGAGGGGGGGCACATGGGTCATATCTGTTGCTTTTGAATCTGAGCTGAATGCTGAGGATCAATTACAAACTCACTGAACAGAAATGTACCATGTGGCCTCCCTTCAAGTCGCTGACTAACTCGGAGTTATAGAGCTGAAAAGCAGGAAGTTGGATTCTGGCTATTATGTTACACATCCAGTCACTCCAGCCTTTATACATTACATTTTTGATTAACTATATTAGAAACATTTTTTATTTTACACAGCCTATCTATTTACCCAGTTTTTATTTTCACACTGAACTATTCCTTTAATAGATGGCTCTCCCCATGTAAACCAGTGTGTGTATTTTTTCTATGCTTTGGGGTTATGCTGAGACTAGATACAGAGTGCGTATCAATTGGGTGTTTGTTAATATTTTGCAAGCAGAGTTTTTGTGCATTCTTTCAATCTCTCTTTGTTTTAAGTAACAACGAGATCCATGAAGCACAAAAACAAACTGGCATTCATGCACTGCCATAATTTAATGATCATACTAAATTTCGAATTAATGAACCGCAATTTAATGGGTCTTTGCTTTGGGCAAAAATAAATAATAAGCATTCATAACAGTATGACTCACCAATGGTTTTTCTCCTAATTAAAAAAAACATCTGTTTGTTTTATCCCGCTCTGCTGAAAGAACATAAGCATTATTGCACTGGTTCAAAAACAGATTTTTAAGTAAATTAGTAATCTGTATTGGAAATATGAATGCAGAATATATTAGATAAATGCTGGCTTGCTAACTCTGCAGCTTTTTAAATGATCCGGAGACTATTTCTCATTGTATCCGACTCTGGTTGTTTTTTCGCTTGATAAAATCTGTGCTATGGAAAATGTGTGTTGGATTTTTTTCAAATCATACTTGCCTTGTCTAACTATTAAGTACAGACACTCAGGGTGTTATTTATCAAACTCTGAATACAAAAATCACAAAGAATGCAGATTTTATTTGCCCAAAAAAAAAAAAATCAGAAAAAAGGCTGAATCCAAAAAAAAAAAGGCTGAATTCAAGAAACTCTAAGCTGTGGGGGTCCTATAGAAGTCAATGGCAAAGGTCCCATTTCAATATCATGGTCCGCGCTGAGTTTATTTCAAACAACATTTTACCGCCATTTTTATGAATTCGTCTTTAGCTCTTTTAAAACCTGTTAAAACAGAAGGTATTCACCTGCCTCATGCTACACACAGAGCAGCACCTTCATACCAAAAATACGTTTTTAACTGTCACATAAGGCATTATGGACAGAGGCATGCAAATCTCTCCTTTATGTCCCTGTGGACAACTATACATTCACAATCACTGGTTTTATAACACAGATACAGCCTAATAGTTCAGAGCCATAAATACAAATGTGCAGACAGCCTGTTTCGATCTTGTTAGATCTCATCAGTACAATATATTGTCATTAGGTGACTCTCAGCTGTACATTTCCCTCATGCAAGTTTCTGCCCTTCAGATTTTCTGGAACTTTAAAAGGCAATATGGCAGAACACATGCTTTATCACTTGTCCAATCCCATTGCTTATTTCACCTAGAAACATGTGCAGTAAAGCAACTTTCAGTGTATATGCGCCTGCTCACTGATCAGCAAGAGGGATGCTGGAAAGAGAAGTAACAGAGGTAAATGTGGGGCCAACGCTGCTGTGCAATTCTGTAGTTCTGGGCATGATGGGGTTGAGCTGTGTACTGGTGCAAAAACTACAATTTGCCAGGGTGGATTTATTTCACCTTTAAATAAAGATCTATACTCTATGCATTTACTAAAAATGTTAATGATGCCGCTACTTTTACTTATAACATGTTATAAAATATACTTTTTCCTTGTTTATAAACATATTGTTATTCATTTCTGATATTCAGAAAACAGGGCTTGTAGCCTGACAATAAGCTTCTGATCCCCATGCTATTTATTTTATTTTAATTTTAAAAAACGTCAGGAGAAAAATGTCATCAAAAATGTTGTTTTCTACTCCTTTTATGTTGTTCTAATGACATGTTCACAAAAGTGTCTATAAACTGTACTCTTTTTCACCAAAAAATGAAAAATGGCAGTTGAGTCAGTATTTTGGAGGATTTCTGTTTGTGAATATGGAGATTGTATTCACACCACTGAGTTCATCTGCATGCAATTCCCCATTTAATTCAATAGTTGTATAATTGATTTCCCTCTCTATTATTTAGCCTTTTTACCAGATATTTCTGAATCCTTGTTTCTATATCAAGTATCCTGTTCTGCTGTATGTGATTGAATTCCTGTCCCAGTTCTGTATATAATATATTCTGTATATTCTGTATTTACTACTGTATGTGTCCATGTTTTTTGTTGTCTGCCATCTGCATTGAACTTGCAGTTTGCCTGCTGCCCAACCTGACCTCTGGCCTGTTTCATGGACTTGCTTTTCAGTCTGCCACTTTTACTTGTCTGTTGCTTATCTTTATTTCAGATTTCTTATTTAATCTTTTATTTTTCACACAGGCTTTATTCACTGCACATAGGCTCCTTCCAGCCAGCCATCCTGACAAATATTATATAGTACTCCCTAATTCTATTTTCTATTACCTGATATACACAGATAATTAAAATGTCCTCCAGGCCATTCAATCATTTTAAAGATTCTCTGACAACATTTCATTTTAAAGATTTTAAAGATAATGCTTTCACATCCCCCATTTCTCTTTGTATTGATATACACAGAAATCTTCATATACCAAATATTTTGATCGTACATTTCAATTATTTCACTTCTAGTCTGCTTTAATGACTTTTGTTGGGTCATGTTGTGTGTGAAGTTCTTTCTTAATTTGGATATGTACATGCCCCCAGCAGAAAAAAACACTTTATTTTGGATTGTATTATTTTCAGACTTATTTACACATATTTCATAATAATTATCTTTTATTTAATTGGTGACTTTGCTCTTACTAATTGCCCCAGGACCAGAGGTTTTCCAGATAAGGAAATTTTCTATAATTTGAATCACCATACTACAAAAAAAGTCTACAAAAAAGTATTTAAACAGTAAACAACCACCATAGTATTGTTTTGCCTCCAAAATAATTAATTATATTTATGTTGTACAGGTATGAGATCCGTTATCCAGAAACCTATTATCCAGAAAGTTCCAAATTATGGGAAGACAATCGCTCATAGACTCAATTTTAATCAAATCATTAATTTTAGGTTTTTTTCTCTATGCTTATAAAACAGTGCCTTGTACATGATCCGTACTAAGATATATCATTTAGCCTTATTGAAGGCAAAACCAGCCTATTGGGTTTGTTTGGGGGGTGGTATTTACTAAAATTCAACTTTTTCTCAACATATTAAAAAAAATTAGACCAAACTCCCAAACCCAAATGCCCTTAATTTACCATTAAATCCGAACAAACAAAGCATGTGCCGGAAAAAGTCGCAACAATATTTTGTGTCAAATGGAATTGTGACACTTTTTCACTTTGATGCTGGAAAAATGAGGTTTCTTCAGATTACAGAACAGCCGAAAACCATGAAGGCAAGAAACATCTTTAAATTGTAAAACTGACATCTTTCATTGTCTTCTACGTGATTTTGACAAGTTTTAACTGGAATATTTTCAGATTTGGATTTTTAACAGCTTCAGAGCACCATAAATCTCGAAAAAAAAATTTTACATTTCCCCCTAAAAAATCCACCCAGAAACAATTGAGGCTTCATAGATAGGCAAATAGCTTCTAGAAACATTCAGTGTCGAGTGTAGTGAGAAAGGGGGTGTCAGGAATGCCCGATGGTGCTCCTGTCTCCAGCAGCATTGCGTCCAAGATGGCGGCGTCCTGATGCCTGATGCTTGACAAATGTCCGAAAGTATTCTGAAATGTTAGCTGAAGTGTGTGATCTGTGTGAAATTCTAAAAGAGTATTGTTCTTATAGTTTTCAATAAACTTTGTTTACAAATGATCTATCTATCATCTATCTATCTATCTATCTATCTATCTATCTATCTATCTATCTATCTATCATCTATCTATCCATCTATCCATCTATCATGTGTGTAAAGGATCCATGATCCAGAAACCTGTTATCCATGAAGCTGGGAAGGCCATCTCCCACAAAGTCCATTAAGATAAAATAATTATTTTTTTGTAAATTATTTCCTTAAAATAATTTAATTATTTTTTTTAAATAGGCTCCCTTAACCAGAATGCCCCAGGTCCCGAGCATTCTGGATAAGAGGTACTATACCTGTATATACTGTATGTTGTATGGCTTTACACAGATATTATAAAGAGCTACAGTAGTTTCCCTGTTTCTTTGACAATATGACCTTATGTTTCTTTTGCTATTTAATTTAAGATTTTTATTGCCTATTTAAAGTAATAGTTTTTCAGGCAAACATGCCTTTGTTAGATATTTACAGTTCTTGAATATGAGCCTAAGCAGCAAAAGGTTGATAATTACCTCTTACTGTCTAATCTAGTAGTCAGTAGTAGGAATTAAAAAGTAAGCTCTCCAAATTTTGGAGACCTTATTTCTTTAATAAAAAACAGTTAAGTAAATGAAACACCGAAACAATTATTATGTTTCAATTTGCTGAATCTTTTGTTGCTCTGTGAATTGGCCAGAAATACTCAGTGTGCATTTTCAGATATTAAAAAACATTAAGCTGCATTCTGCCTGAAAATACTTTCACAATAACTTCCCATTGGCCTTGCGTTGCATTTCTTTTGTGCTTTCTTTCTTTATTGTAATTTCATATTAAAAGTCTCAGTGAACAGGATGAGCACCCTAAGGACCGATCTGAAGTGCTTTAAAGAAAAACTATACCCCCAAAATGAACACTTAAAGGGATACTGTCATGGGAAAAAACATTTTTTTCAAAATGAATGAGTTAATAGTACTGCTCCAGCAGAATTCTGCACTGAAATCCATTTCTCAAAAGAGCAAACAGATTTTTTTATATTCAATTTTGAAATCTGACATGGGGCTAGACATATTGTCAATTTCCTAGCTGCCCCAAGTCATGTGACTTGTGCTCTGATAAATTTCAAATTACTCTTTACTGCTGTACTGCAAGTTGGAGTGATATCACCCCCCGCCCCTTCCCCCCCCCCCCCAGCAGCCAAACAAAAGAACAACGGGAAGGTAACCAGATAACAGCTCCCTAACACAAAATAACAGCTGCCTGGTAGATCTAAGAACAACACAACAATAGTAAAAACCCATGTCCCACTAAGACACATTCAGTTACATTGAGAAGGAAAAACAGCAGCCTGCCAGAAAGCATTTCTCTCCTAAAGTGCAGGCACAAGTCACATGACCAGGGGCAGCTGGGAAATTGACAAAATGTCTAGCCCCATGTCAGATTTCAAAATTTAATATAAAAAAATCTGTTTGCTCTTTTGAGAAATGGATTTCAGTGCAGAATTCTGCTGGAGCAGCACTATTAACTGATTCATTTTGAAAAAATGTTTTTTTTCCCATAACAGTATCCCTTTAAGCAACAGATAGTTTATATCATATTAAGTGCCATATTATAGAATCTTACCAATCTGGAATATATATTTAAGTAAATCTTGCCCTATTGCATCTCTTGCCTTGAACCACCATTTTGTGATGGTCTGTGTGCGGCCTCAGAGATCACCTGACCAGAAATACTACAACTCTAACTGTAACAGGAAGAAGTGTAGAAGCAAAAGACAAAACTTTCGGGGGAATGTAATAAAATCGCTAACGGAAAAACTATTTGCAATGCGAAAAGTTATGCCTTTGCGCGAACAAATTTTGCTTTGTGCGAATTTAATATATCTTTTGCGAGCCCGGAAACTGTTTAGCGATCACTTCCCACAGTGAAAGACTGTTTGCGAATTTTATAGTTTGTGCCAATGCGCAGTCAATGTAATAAAACTTTTTACTGAAAAAGTCGTTATGTTTGCTCCAAAAGATTACGACACCTTCAAGCACTTCTTATGAGTGCGCAATTAAAATTCGCAATCCGCAATTAAAATTCGCAATGCAATAACAGTTTAAGGAACAATATTACATTGCGAGATGTGGATTTTTAGTCTTATTGGTGCGAATTGTTTTGCTCTTTGCGACTTTTATTACATTCCCATGTAAGTCCAGTAATTGGCTCATGAGACCTAACGTGTATGGTTTGTTTGGTGTGTTTGTGTGCACTGTGAATCGTACGATCCGAGGGGGTGGCCGTTATTTTTTAAAATCACAATTTTCTATTGGTGATTACCCAATGGCACATACTACTAGAAAAAGTATATTATTGTGAAAATTGTTTATTTACAAGAAGCAGGGTTTTACATATGAGTTTTTTGATTCAATATATTTTTATAGAGACCTATATTGTTATAGTTTCCTATAAGCAGTCTCCTCTAAGCACCAAGACAATGTATTCAGCATCACAGAGAACAGGATAGAGTTTTAGATAACACAATCCATAAAGCTTTTTATGCAGAATTATTTTCCCCCCATCATATTATTAATTTTTTGTAAAGATGAAGGATTATGATGTAACTGAAATTATTTTGTCAGTTACAAAAAATAGTTTTTTTATTTTGAGTCATACTATTTTGGGGGTTTCCTTGTCCTTTACATAAGTTTTGAGGTCATTTTTCAATAAATTGCACACATTTTTATAATAAATAATATGTAGAAAACAACTTGCTATGTAGCCATAGGGGCAGCCTTTAAAGCACAGGTTACACAGTAGAAATCCCATGGTTCTACTACAGAGCGTATCTGTTATGTGCTGAGTATCCTGTGCCTTTTCTCCTTCTTCAGCTTAAATGGCTGCCCCCATGGCTACACAGCAGTTTGTTTTTATAAGCTATAGTTGTGCTTCTGAAGCAAACATCCCAGTTGTACCGGTGCAGAGCAACAGGACGTTATATTTTCATTACTTTAAAACACTTTAATTTTTTTGTGTTACTGTTCCTTTAAAGAACTGTTCATTAGAAGTGCATATTTTGAAATTATCAATAATTTATTGCACAAAAAAATTGCACCTCCTTTTTCTGATTTTGTGTAATACAGTTTTCAGGAAGGTGTATATTAAACAAAATCCACAGTTACAATTTGCACTCTTCTTATAAACAATAGGTTTTGTGTGACCCTCCCTCAGTTTGCTTAAAGTGATACAGACTACTTTTCAAAATATTGATGTACAGAAAAAGTTACCTATAGATCACGTTGATTGTGAGAGTTTCTAATGCTAATTATTTGCACAAATATGATGGTTCCCTCATACATTCTCCTCCAAAAACATTAAAATATGGATGCACCAAATCCAGGGCATTCACCAGTCCAGAATTAGCTCAATGTTGTATCTTTCACAAAGAATTTGGCATAATCCTAAACTGTATCTGAGCTGTATCTGGACCTTAATTTGTAAATGTAAATTGATTAGTGAAAAAAATACCCACCTTTTGTTTTCATGTGGTTTTAAGTCAAGTTATTTTAAGGGTTCGGTTTCAGTTCAGATTTGATCAAAACTAAATCCTGCTGAAAATAGGCTGAGGTGAGTCCAGGATTTGTTGCATTCCTAAAAATGTGAAAAGGGATTTAATGCATGTGAATCAGTTTTGCCCAAAAAGGATCATTGTGGATTTGTTTACATAGTGGGCCATACCAAATCATTAAACCTGTTGAAACAGTGAACAGTACTGCTGGTTCATTTGAATGCAAATATGCTTCCCATATACCTTGAGGTACTATTTTTTAGGGCTGAAATAGCTACAGCGATAGCTCACCATGCTTCATTGTTAAGAGAAATGAACATATGGCAGACAATCTTTTTGCCCAAGGTCTTTCCATTATTCTTCTGGACCCATACACAGGGCTGCTGCCTTGAGGCAAGATGAGAACCTTTCCTCTGGCGTCATTGAGTGGCTGGTTACAAGGGGCAGCAAAAAAACGCCTCTTCTAGCTTTAAGAGCCGAATTTCCTGGTTTTAAACTGAAAATTTGGCTCCGCTAGTGAAGAGAGTGATATTTCGCTCATTCCACTAGCAATGTAGCCCCCTTCGACCTGCTCCGATGCTGATTTTTAAGTGCGGAGTGAGAGAGGGGGCGGCATCTAGGCTGCCGCCTCAAGCGGTAGCAGCCCCAAAATTGTCCCTGCCCATACATCAATTCCTTACAATCCAAGAAATTAGCAATTGTGAACACAAAGTGTGCAATCTAATTAAAGAAATGTATCTGTTTTACTTTCTCACTGACCTCGTAAAATAAACAGTATTTATATATAATGACTATTATTGCAGATTGCATTAGATATTGCTTTGTTATTTCTGGTATATATTTAGAACACGTTTTTCACCAACTGATTTCCACTGCACAATGAAAACCAACTGTTAAGAACCAGATCATGATAACTTGTTAAATATCACATATTAGTACATAGTCCCCACCTAAAAATGCATATTCCAGATGGCTATGCCTGTAAAGATGTCACTCATATATAATTGTTTCATTGAAGAATATTGCAAGAAAGCATGCCTAAGGAAATATCAAATTCTAGCATATTCTGACAGTAATGCATTATTTCATTCAGATTCATGTTCCTTACCCCTAGTGTAGTCATACACAGAGATTTTATCATTTGGCATTTTTTATTGCCACCTTTGTATGAGAGCTGTACTTTTTCATCCTTATTCTGTATAAAGATATGTAAAGATTCTTAATTTGCCATACATCATGTTGTTATTACTGAAGGCTCTTTTGACATCTCTACAATTGTTTAAGTGACACTGTGTCTTTAAAACAGAACTAATGACTCTGTGTACAATACACTTTGGGGTTGACATATTCAGCTTTAGAGACTGATAGTAATTAGCTGCTAATTAATTGTTACTCACATAAAGTAATTTCTTGCTGGTTCGTCAAAAATCTTTTCAGCAGTTTGTGCTCTTTTTTAAAAATTGTCTTTGAGTTGAGGCTTTCACTTTCTCGTTTCTTTGGCAAACAATACAGTACCCCATAATAACATTAGTTCTATCAGTCATGACCAGCCCTTTCCAAAATGATCGGGACAGAAAGGTAACAATGAAATGGGAGGTTGAAGCTGACAGCCTCTTTTATTACACTGGCACTGAAGTGTATCGTTGTTGACATAACAGCCAAGGATGCAGTTTTTTTTTTCTTTAAGGAATTATAAAGCCATCATAGATGCGTAGAGAGCAATAAACCAGAACACTTTTTTATTTCATAAAAACATTTTCTTACAGTATGAAGTAAAAGTCATATGACTGAACTAAATATCATTCTTATGAAATAAATGATTCTCTGTCAAATGCAGCCACTCAGCACAAACACACACATTCCAAATATAATTAATTAAAAAAAATATATATCTGCTTCAACCAAGAAATATATTCTTAATATTTTACCATAAAAAAGAACAAATTGAGATGCAAAAAATCAGATGCATAAGTATAGAGGTAGCAGATAGTTTAGGGAGCCATACAGCAGTTCCATGCACTTCATTTCATAGCACAATGGCATGCACCTGCCCCCAAGTATACATTGCAGTCTGTGTTTGCTAGCACTGTATTCATGAGAGAGAGGCTCCATGCATGAACACTATGGGGGTGCCATCTTGTTTTTCTTACTGCTCTAGAACTTTTCATGCTCCTGTGGTGTTCAGTTAACCTGCATAATATTTTAATATCTTATTATTATTCTCTATGTTTGTGTAAATTGATAGGTACAAGAGTCAAATATGTAAAATAAAGAAAACTCCACTTTGTGTGTGAAACTGATGTTTGTGATGCATTTCCTGAATTATTAAAGCTAAATATACAATATATACTGACAAAATGTATCAAAATATCTTCTTCAAAAACAAAAGAACAAACTAACAGGTGCCATAGCTGAATCAATAAAAAATGGAAAATCTTCTGTATGATATGTCCCTTACTTATACTAGGTTCAGGGTCGGACTGGGGGGCCCTGGGCCACCGGGGCTACTGTCCCAGGGCCCCCCTCCGGCCTCCCTTGGTGAGCCATCACGCCTGCACACTGACGCACTGCGCTGCCTGTGTGCGCATGAGTACTGCGCCACGTATGTGTATGCGCGCATTTGCGGAGACCACCCAACTAGGTTGCATAGGAATTTGTATTAGCATCAGAAAGATAAAGGTTTTGCTTATATAAGTTTCAGGAGACTTGTCAATAAGTCAACAATATAGTGTTAATACTAGTGAACATAGGGTGAAATATAAAAGAGAATTTGGATGAAGGTGAGTAAAAACTAAAAGAAAATGATCTGTTAATCATAAAGAGACATTCATTTCTTAAAGATTAAGATTGTCCTTTACAGGTGACTGGGAAAAGCTCTTCTCAGTTGGTCAGTTTACAGGTTATAAATGTTATATGTTTCATAAAGGAATGTTTTGTCTGAAAGTAGAAGTTGGTTAGGACTAGACACAACATAACATAGGAAAGAGGAAACCGAAAGGGGCCATTAGGAAAGTAATCTTCACAAAACAAAGATAGATTGACTACTATATCCTTAGTCCTCTGAATGCTGAAAATGGAGAAACTACCTTAATTAGGCCATGTAGTATGGAAATAAAGGTATAGGATCCATTATCCATGTCCCAAAGAATACATTTTAATCAATTAATAAAGATTTTTATATCCTTTTCCTCTGTAGTAATCAAACAGTAGCTTCTACTTGATTCCACCTTAGATTTAATTAATCTATGCCTATGTAACCCGCCTTGTCCCACCAGCCTGTGCAAGCACTGGATCCCCACTCTCACTCAGCATGTAAATACACAGCTCGAGTGGACTTGAGTTCTGGGTTTTTTCAACTCTTGATTAAGGTGGAGTGTACGTGGCTGGAGCCCTGTAAAACAGCACTGAAACACACTGCCACTGTCATGAACACAGCAAGGCCACCAGCCTGCTTACATTACAAAAGGCAGTTATTACTAGATATTCACGGAAGCATACTACCGGATTTTTATAGCATATACTGTACAAAATACATGAAACATTAGTAGATAACAAGCAATCTCTTTGCTTTATGATAAGAAATTCAAGAACAGGGTGCTGCTCAGACTGGGCAGATTTCTCATACAGCAGCCATCTTGGGAAGCACCATGTGCTCTGCAGGGGCTTCACTATAAACCAGTTAACCTGCAGTACAAACCCGGTAAAGTTGCTGCACAAAACACAGTAACTACTGATGCAGAGGAGAAATTAAATTCTAGAACAGAATATTATACTTTTTCATTAACAGAACACTGACAGAGCTGTTACTTTTTCCATAGATCTTAATGCACTGGGGAGGGACCAGACCATTTGGCTGTATTCACTAGGAGGTTTAGGGAAGGCCCATTACAGACATATAGCCTGGTGTATGTTATCAATCAGGCTTAGCTTCTGTTAGAAATCACTTGTAATCTGTTTTGGTCCTAATAAACAGTTGCATTAACACATCTCCATTGCAAATCCCAGTGAGCGTACAGCCCGTAGGTTTTCCTTCCTTACACCTATCACATTTAACATCCGGTATAGCCTTTTTGTGTGTATAGGAATGTACTATTTATCTTCTCACTATTATTAATTTGCTTTTGATATCAGTATAAATATTCATGCTCTGGTGTACTTAATACCTGTAAGAATTTCTTTAAAACTTTAAATATTCTCTATATAAGGCTTAGAATTATTCAAGCCCAGTTCCTTTCGCTCTTGGGATGTCTGATTAACAAGTATAAGGGTAGAACTACATGGGAGATTTAGGTCCAATCCAACGCGACGCGACGAATCTCTGGTGTCAAGTCGGATGCGACGAAGATAAGGTTAGTTGTAGGAATGTCGGATGTTCACTACCCACTATGTGGGAAAATCTGCAGTATCCCTGCATCCCATGTAAAAATAGGAATTCGTTGCATTTAAAGTAGTGACAGTTAATCTGAAAAATAATATATTTTATGACAATAAAGTTGCATTTTATAGTGAAATAAACCCAACATGGTAACAGGTATGAGATTTATTATCTGCACTCCTGTCTACTCTTTTACTAAATATTTTATTATGTGGAGCACCTTGCACACAATTTACTTAATAGTATTTAAATATTAAAAATAGGAATGTTTGTCATAATGGATTTATACTAGCTTAGCTACTATAATGTGCACAATACTGTCTCATTTTAAATAAAAAGATAAAAAGAAAATGTTAAAAAATGAGGACTTGTTGATTTAAATATGAGAAATTACTGTTCTATTTTGTTTTGTGTTTTCTGGATAAGGGGTTTATGGATATTGGCTCAATGAAAAATACTCAAAATGAGCTTATTTATGTAAACTGCTGTAAATGTTTGTATTTTTTATGCATTGTGTATTGTTTTAGCATTTTGTTTCCCTTATTTCTACTTTGCACAGCTTTTTCAATTTAGTCTACTTTGTACTATTTTAGTACAAAGTAGACTGTGGGTAGGGAACAAAATTCTCAGTTCCATTCACTCTGAATAGCAATTGCTTAAAAATGCTGGTGGTTTCCATAAAAATTCTAAATGGTAAATGCATACATTTCCTATTAGAAATGTTACCACAATTCATGTAAATTGATGACTTCATCAAGAAAATAAAAATCTTGCCACCTACAACCTGCTGAGATTTTTATTATTTACCATTGATTGTTACAATGCCCACAAGCACTGAAATATATTTGCTCATGCAAATCATTCCTGGACTGTGGATAATAAAATGAGATCAGGATTATTCCACAATAACCGTAGAGTGTGACAAAATTGCAGCATGAATAATGAATTTGCCCATAAGGGGCAGATTTATCAAGGGTCGAAGTGAATTCGAAGGAATTTTCGAAAGTAAAGAAATTCGAAGTAATTTTTTGAATACTTCAACCATCGAATAGGATACTACGACTTCGAATTTACTTTGATTCGAAAGTAAAAATCGTTCGACTATTCGACCATTCAATAATCGAAGTACTGTGTCTTTAAAAAGACTTAGACTTCGATACTTCGCCAACTTAAACCTGCTGAAGTGCTATGTTAGCCTATAGGGACCTTCCAGAGCAATTTTCGAAGCTTTTTGTATTTGAAGGAAAATCATACGATCGTACGATAAAAGCGTTCGAATCGGACGATTCGAACTACGATCGGAGTACGATCGTACAATGAATAAAATTTTTCACTTCGAAATTCGACCCTTGATAAATCTGCCCCTAAGTGTTTGGTTGCTATGGGCAATAATACTAGTAATGTTTGCCACTAATTGTAATGAATATGCTCACAAAATCTAAAAACGGCCTCTTCTGATCGGATTAAAATTGGTAAGAAGGTAAATCTCATGCTTTTATTATTCAGTGGGCTGTGTGCCCCAACAAGTATGTAGTTGGAACACGTTATAAATCACTGCACAAAAGAATCTGGCATGCACACATAAACAGATGCAACTTTACCATGTTACTTTATAATATCAGGGCACTTTAGATTTGATTTGATTTTTGAAGGCATTGCTCATTTTCAGACCAAAAGTAAATCAGTATAAAATAAATTGTTTGCAACTCGGCTATGCTGAAAACAGGTGCAAAAGTATTTAAAAATTCTTCTGCCTTTTTTTGTTTGCTTTGCCACTTATAAATGTTAATGCTGTTGCATTGCATTACATTGCCCCATTTTAATTAAAATAATGTAGAGGAGTTGAGGAATTTATCTATATTTATCAAAAGCTACATTCGATATTTGCATTGCAATCAGAAATGACAGAAAGCCGCGCTAATTAGGCACCGCAATATTTAATGGCACATTTTCCTTCTTGTTCGGAATAGATTATTAACATTTCTGCAAACATATGTTATGATAAAATCAGCTCAGCTGTCAATCATATAAAGCAGAAAAAAAAACCATATGACATGCTGCAAGCTTATGTGAGGCAATGACAAGAAATACTGACTGAAAGCTGCAGCTGAGAGTTATAAATATAAATACAGTATATCATAAAATATAAATACAGTATATCATAAAATAAACTGGATATTGTTTAAAATGAGTTTTACCTAAATAAGAACACCATATGCTTGAGAATAATAAAAACACACATAACCATTTGAAACCGTGACAGATTTCTTTTTCATCTCCAGATCCAAACCATTGTTGCATCTCCCCCAAGAATTATAAATTAACACAACAATATGGTGCTTATAAATTCTAATCTCATAAGTAGGTTTACAGGATGTATTGACCTTATACATATGCACTTTCAGTTACATGATGCTTCGACTAATTACCCAAACTAAAACTATCTATCAAATACCGGTTTAAAAATGTAATGTAGCATATGTATATTTACCCTTTAACTGCTAGTCACAGCTGGCACTGTATATTTCTGGGGAACTTATTTTCCCCATAGCTGACAATGGAATCTATGGAGTGTGACAGTTAGGTCCA